>JARQOC010000004.1:524550954-524609413 GCA_033576535.1 Allobates femoralis | reverse complement strand
ACATGTACACATACATATGTATGTGTATGCACATTTACACATTGGTGTCCTGATACATACATATACACATACATACATCTATGCACAGACACATAATTACTACATGCATCCTAATATGCAGACACATATGTTCATAGTGTTGTGTGTAGCTTGTCATCTGGAAAACAACACGTACACATAGCCATACATTGTATTGGCAACAGTGCACACAAGAGCGTTCATGTGTGACAATTTGGGGATGCATCAGTGGCTTGCACAGGCTTCACCAAATGAAAATTGCCTTGAATGGCAAGATGGTTGAAAGGGTAAGAGCGCTAATAAAGTGGCCATCTTGCCAGACAAGGCTGACCAATGGTAATGCAGTTGTGGCCACCAATCGGAGTTGTAGGGGCGTGGGATAACACAATCTGGCACGCCTAGCTCCTAGCCTGTGTCACAAAATACGCCCACATTGAGGTTGGAGTCGTTCATGTAGTTGCTGTGTGACAGTGTGATAACGACTGCCAAGATCGTTAGCTGTGTCGTTCCAGCAATCTCTGGATCGCTTGATCGTTGGTGCGTTGTTCATGATGTCTAGACGTGTGACTTCTCACCAACGTTCTCAAAAAGATGTCCTAAAGACCGCGCTCTCGTTAGATCGTTGGTGAGATCGTTATGACATTGTAGCATGTAACGGTACCTTTAGTCATATTAAAAGGCTTGTTAAAGAGTCAATTATGACTTTTAAGATTGCTACCTTTTTTAAGGTGTCATTCTATTTTTCACTTCCTCACCGAAGTGACAAATTGCATATAATATATAAGGTAAAAACTCTTGGTCAATATGAATTGTGTTTATTTATCAATTTATTTTTCAATTTCGACCTTTAATTTTATGGCCATAAAGGGAACCTGTCAGGTCAGAAATCCATATGTAACGGCTATAATTTTCTAATTACTTTCTCTAAGCTCTCTCTATTCATGAATTTCTATTATTTTTGCTTCCCAACTATCCTGTGTAAACTTCAAAATAAAAGATTAATTCCATCTGTCAATCACAGTGAGCTCTCTACTGCCCACTCCCCAAGGAATGAATATTAATGCATCATTAAACTATCCTGCCTTCCTCTGTTATGTTGTCTGACTCATTGCAGGGAGAGAATGGAGGGGGGAGTAGAAGATGTGATCTTAGCTGCAGCTCTTCATGTCATTGTGTGAATATTTGACAATTTGCTCAGCAGATGCACACATTACATCTATGCAGGAAAAACAAGGTTCATATAAACAAAAATCTCTTAGGCTTATCACATCACAATATTGGGCTGTCCGTCGGGATCCTTATTTTTGCAAGATCCCCGGACAGCCTCGGATGCACACGGATGCTTGCAATCGGATAGCAAATAGACATCCGTATCCGTGTCTATCCAGGATCCGTGTGGATCCTGTGGTCCCTGTCTCTCCCTGCACCCTCCCTGTTTCTCTCTCCTCCATCTCCTCTCCCCCTGTTCGTCTATTCTGTCCCCTATCCTGCCCCCTGTCCTGTACCCTTTTATGTCCCCTCTAGTGATGAGCTAGTACTAAAATGCTCGGGCGCTCGAAGCTCGGGCCGAGCATCTCAAGATACTCGTGTACTCGGCCCGAGCACCGAGCCCAATGTTATACTATGGGATACCCGAGAATTTTTCTGACATGACCCCCGGCAGCATGGAAAATCCTTAAAAATGTCACAAAAGTATCAGAACAGTGCTCAAATGATATGGGAACAGCATGGGGAAGACCCCTTGAAGCATTTCAGACCCCAAGGTCACTGATGTCAACAATGTTGTCAGACTATTACGCCACTTTTACGGACTGTCAAGAAAACGTTACAAAATTAAACCAAGACGGATTTTCATGGAAAAAATATTAAGGGCTCATAACCACTTGTGAGACAGAGTTGGTGTATGTTAGTTTTGTAGGATTATATGAAGGATTTCTTTTTTAAAAAAATTGTGTGGCACTCCCATGCCCCTGGGAAGAGACATAAATGAAGGCCTCTTTAAATAATGTGCCCATTATAAGGAAGTGGGTCTTTTGTAGTAATGCCCTAGGCACGGAAGCCAAATATTGTGTGGCACTGTGATGCCCCTGGATAGAGACGTGCATGAGGGCCTCTTTAAATAATGTGCCCATTGTAAGGAAGTGTGTGTTTTGTAGCATTGCCCTAGGCAGGGAAGCCAAAAATTGGGAGGTACTTCAATGCCCCTGGAATAGAGACGTGCAAGAGGGCCTCTTTAAATGATATGCCCATTTTAAGCAAGTGGGTCTTTTGTAGGATTGCCCTAGGCAGGGAAGCCAAAAATTGGGAGGCACCAATATGCCACTGGATAGAGGCGTGCATGAGGGCCTCTTTAAATGATGTGCCCATTTTAAGCAAGTGGGTCTTTTGTAGTATTTCCCTAGGCAGGGAAGCCAAAGGTTGGGAGGCACCAAGATGCCCCTGGATAGAGGCGTGCATGAGGGCCTTTTCAAAAAATGTGCCCATTTTAAGCAAGTGTGTCTGTTGTTGCATTTACCTAGGCAGGGAACCCAAAGGTTGGGAGGCACCAAGATGCCCCTGGATAGAGGTGTGCATGAGGGCCTTTTCAAAAAATGTGCCCATTTTAAGCAAGTGGGTCTCTTGTAGTATTGCCCTAGGCAGGGAAGCCAAAGGTTGGGAAGCACCAAGATGCCCCTGGATAGAGGCGTGCATGAGGGCCTTTTCAAAAAATGTGCCCATTTTAAGCAAGTGTGTCTGTTGTTGCATTTCCCTAGGCAGGGAACCCAAAGGTTGGGAGGCACCAAGATGCCCCTGGATAGAGGCGTGCATGAGGGCCTTTTCAAAAAATGTGCCCATTTTAAGCAAGTGGGTCTTTTGTAGTATTGCCCTAGGCAGGGAAGCCAAAAATTGGGAGGCACCAATATGCCACTGGATAGAGGCGTGCATTAGGGCCTCTTTAAATAATGTGCCCATTGTAAGGAAGTGTGTGTTTTGTAGCATTGCCCTAGGCAGGGAAGCCAAAAATTGGGAAGCACTTCAATGCCCCTGGATAGAGGAGTGCATGAGGGCCTTTTCCAAAAATGTGCCCATTTTAAGCAAGTGGGTCTTTTTTAGTATTGCCTTAGGCAGGAAAGCCAAAAATTGTGAGTCACCAATATGTCACTGGATAGAGGCATGCATGAGACCCTTTTCAAAAAATGTGCCCATTGTAAGCATGTGTGTCTGCTGTAGTATTCCCCTAGGCAGGGAAGTCAAGAATCGGGAGGCACCAATATGCCCCTAGATAGAGGCGTGCATGAGGGCCTTTTAAAAAAAATGTGCCCATTGTAAGCAAGTATGTCTTTTTTAGTATTGCCCTAGGCAGGGAAGCCAAAAATTGGGAGGCACCAAGATGCCCATGGATAGAGACGTGCATGAAAGCCTTTTTAAATAATGTGCCCATTTTAAGCAAGTGGGTTTTTTGTAGGATTGCCCTAGGCAGGGAAGCCAAAAATTGTGTTGCACTTCAATGCCCCTGGATAGAGACGTGCATGAAAGCCTTTTTAAATAATGTGCCCATTTTTAGCAAGTGGGTCTTTTGTAGGATTGCCCTAGGCAGGGAAGCCAAAAATTGGGAGGCATTGCGATGCCCCTGGGAAGAAACATGGAGGAGAGCCTCTAAAAATTGTTCCCATTACAAAGGAGCGGGTCTCCTGTATTTGAAATGCCCATTCTGGAAGCATGGACTAAAACATTTACCCCTGGGGGGGTATACATGAAACTAATGCCTAACTTTAGAACAGTTAGGTGCATCATCGTCATCATAAATATGATGTAAAAAAATTATGGTTTTGTGGCATCATGAACCACGGTCACACTGATTATATGATGGTGGCGGATGAGGAGAAGGAGGAGCAGTACAGCAAGTAGCCAAACACATGAAGTGTGTACCGATGTGTGGGTGTGCGGAGGTGCATGGGAATCTACCGGCACAAAATTTAAATTCCGCTATCATTTAGTGGTGGTGTGGTGAAGTCAAGCCCAATCCAACCCTTGTTCATCTTGATCAAAGTCAGCCTGTCAGCATTTTAGTTGACAGGCGGGTGCATTTATCTGTAATGATTCCACCTGCGGCACTAAAAACACGCTCTGACAAAACGCTAGCGGCAGGCCAGGACTTCCAAGGCGTAGAGAGCCAATTCCTGCCACGTGTCCAGCTTGGATACCCAATAATTATAAGGCACAGAGGAGTCTAGGAGCACTTTAGTACGATCGGCAAGGTACTCCCTCAGCATCTTTGCAAACTTTGCATTCCTTGTGACACTACCCCGCACCTCAGGGTCTGTGGTATGGGAGGTGCTGAGAAAAGTGTCCCAGATCTTTGAGAGTGTTCCTCTACCTCTGCTGGATTGGACAGGTGCCTCTCTCTGCCGGACGCCTTGGTTGTCCACTGAATCGTGACCTCTGCTGCTAGCGTTTTCAGAAGAGAATTTTTTTAATAATTCCACCACTATGGCCTTCTGGTACTGCAGCATTTTTGTAGACCTCTCCGCTTCGGGAATAAGAGAATTAAAGTTCTCTTTGTAGCGTGGGTCTAAAAGTGTCACCAACCAGTAATGAGTGTCCGTCAAGATCTTGATAACACGAGGGTCACAACACAAGGCAGCGTAACATAAAGTCAGCCATGTGCGCCAGGCTGTCAACAGTCAAGACTTCTGGGTTCTCACCAACAGCATGACTGGCCATGCTGACCTCCTCCTCCTCCTCCCCCCTGTCCTCTGGCCATCCACGCTCAACCGACGGTCTGACGGTTGTGCATGTATTACCGTCAATTTCGACTGAAAGTAACTCCATGTCTTCATCCTCCTCGTCATAGTCTTTCAATGCACGTTGAGATGAGATGAGGCTGGGCTGTGTGTAATCACCCAGTTCGGTTTCTTGCTGCAACTCATCCTGCTCCGCCTGCAATGCATCATCTTTGATTTTGAGCAGAAAGCGTTTTAGAAGACAGAGAAGCGGGATGGTGGCGCTAATGATGGCGTTATCGCCACTCACCATCTTGGCGGAGTCCTCAAAGTTTTGGAGGACGGTACATATGTCGGACATCCATGTCCACTCCTGAGGTCTTATGTGTGGAGTTTGAACCATATACCGATGGCTTAGTTGATGCTGGTCCTCCTCCTGACTTTCTGGCAATTGTGTCTCATCATCGTCCATATCTTGTTGAGACACGTTCCCACCATTGGCTTCGTGAGACCATGGCTGCTCAAATATTTGGGCATCGGTACATACGATTTCCTCATGACCCACTTCAACTGGAGCTAGCGAGATACCATAATCTACGAATGGATAAGTGAACAGCTCTTCAGAGTGTCCAAATGTGGGATCAGTTATGACCGGGTCCGGGCACTCGGCATGGTGGGAGGAAGGAGGATCAGGGGGTGGAATGTGCAGTCCAGTCTCACGGCTACTGACACTTGACCGTGTGGAAGACAGGGTATTTGTGGTGGTGCCAAACTGACTGGAAGCATTATCCACTATCCAACTAACAACCTGTTGACACTGGTCTTGGTTTAATAGTGGAGTACTGCTGCGTTCACCTATAAATTGTGACAAGAAAGTCGAGCGAGATGATGTGGGCGTTTGTCGTGGTGCAATTAGGAGCTTGCACATGGGCTCGCCCTCTGCCTGCACCACCATCACATCCAGTTCCTTGTTCCTTGCCACCAGACTTGCGCATTTTCAATGTGGTGCTGACTGTATACAGCTAAATTAGTGCAGACAAGAGTTGGTTTTTAGCACGAGGCTTTTGGTGTACCCTACTTTACACTGCAACCGACAGTAACAGCACTTAGATGCAAAATTAGTGCAGACAAGAATAGGTTTTTAGCACGACCTTAAGTTTTGAAATTAAGGACCTGCAGGTGGACTAGTCAGACACAAACGATGACTACAATAGCGAGTCTTTAGGCGTATCCTAATTTACGCTGTAACCGAGAGTAGCAGCACTTAGATGCTAAATTAGTGCAGACAAGAGTTGGTTTTTAGCACGAGGCTTTTGGCGTATACTAATTTACGCTGCAACCTACAGTAACAGCACTTATATGCAAAATTAGTGCAGACAAGAGTAGGTTTTTAGCACGACCCTAAGTTTTGAAATTAAGGCCCTACAGGTGGACTAGTCAGACACGAATGCTGACTACAATAGCGAGTCTTTTGGCGTATCCTAATTTACGCTGCAACTGACAGTAGCAGCACTTAGATGCTAAGTTAGTGCAGACAAGAGTGGGTTTTTAGCACGAGGCTTTTTGGTGTACCCTAATTCACGCTGCAACCTACAGTAGCAGCACTTAAATGCTAAATTAGTGCAGACAACAGTTGGTTTTTAGCACGAGGCTTTTGGTGTACCCTAATTTACGCTGCAACCTACAGTAGCAGCACTTAGATGCTAAATTAGTGCAGACAAGAGTTGGTTTTTAGCACGAGGCTTTTGGTGTACCCTAAATTACGCTGCAACCAACAGTAGTAGCACTTAGATGCTAAATTAGTGCAGACAAGAGTTGGTTTTTAGCACGAGGATTTTGGTGTACCCTAATTTACGCTGAAACCAACAGTAACTTCACTTAGATGCAAAATTAGTGCAGACAAGAGTTGGTTTTTAGCACGAGGCTTTTGGTGTACCCTAATTTACGCTGCAACCTACAGTAGCTGCACTTAGATGCTAAATTAGTGCAGACAAGAGTTGGTTTTTAGCACGAGGCTTTTGGTGTACCCTAAATTACGCTGCAACCGACAGTAGTAGCACTTAGATGCTAAATTAGTGCAGACAAGAGTTGGTTTTTAGCACGAGGCTTTTGGTGTACCCTAATTTACGCTGAAACCAACAGTAACTTCACTTAGATGCAAAATTAGTGCAGACAAGAGTTGGTTTTTAGCATGAGGCTTTTGGTGTACCCTAATTTACGCTGCAACCTACAGTAGCTGCACTTAGATGCTAAATTAGTGCAGACAAAAGTTGGTTTTTAGCACGAGGCTTTTGGTGTACCCTAATTTGCGCTGCAACCTACAGTAGCTGCACTTAGATGCTAAATTAGTGCAGACAAGAGTTGGTTTTTAGCATGGAGCTTTTGGTGTACCCTAATTTACGCTGCAACCTACAGTAGCAGCACTTAGATGCTAAATTAGTGCAGACAACAGTTCTAATTTACGCTGCAACCGACAGTAGCAGCACTTAGATGCAAAATTAGTGCAGACAAGGGTTGGTTTTTAGCAAGAGGCTTTTGGTGTACCCTAATTTACGCTGCAACCGACAGCAGCAGCACTTAGATGCAATATTAGTGCAGACAAGAGTTGGTTTTTAGCACGAGGCTTTTGGTGTACCCTAATTTATGCTGCAACCTACAGTAGCAGCACTTAGATGCTAAATTAGTGCAGACAAGAGTTGGTTTTTAGCACGAGGCTTTTGGTGTACCCTAAATTACTCTGCAACCGACAGTAGTAGCACTTAGATGCTAAATTAGTGCAGACAAGAGTTGGTTTTTAGCACGAGGCTTTTGGTGTACCTTAATTTACGCTGCAACCTACAGTAGCAGCACTTAGATGCAAAATTAGTGCAGAGAAGAGTTGGTTTTTAGCACGAGGCTTTTGATGTACCCTGGTTAACGCTGCAACCTACAGTAGCAGCACTTAGATGCTAAATTAGTGCAGGCAAGAGGTGGTTTTTAGCATGAGGCTTTTGGTGTACCCTAAATTACGCTGCAACCGACAGTAGTGACACTTAGATGCTAAATTAGTGCAGACAAAAGTTGGTTTTTAGCCCGAGGCTTTTTTTGTACCCTAATTTACGCTGCAACCGACAGTAGCAGCACTTAGATGCAATATTAGTGCAGACAAGAGTTGGTTTTTAGCATGGAGCTTTTGGTGTACCCTACTTTACACTGCAACCGACAGTAACAGCACTTAGATGCAAAATTAGTGCAGACAAGAATAGGTTTTTAGCACGACCTTAAGTTTTGAAATTAAGGACCTGCAGGTGGACTAGTCAGACACAAACGATGACTACAATAGCGAGTCTTTAGGCGTATCCTAATTTACGCTGTAACCGAGAGTAGCAGCACTTAGATGCTAAATTAGTGCAGACAAGAGTTGGTTTTTAGCACGAGGCTTTTGGCGTATACTAATTTACGCTGCAACCTACAGTAACAGCACTTATATGCAAAATTAGTGCAGACAAGAGTAGGTTTTTAGCACGACCCTAAGTTTTGAAATTAAGGCCCTACAGGTGGACTAGTCAGACACGAATGCTGACTACAATAGCGAGTCTTTTGGCGTATCCTAATTTACGCTGCAACTGACAGTAGCAGCACTTAGATGCTAAGTTAGTGCAGACAAGAGTGGGTTTTTAGCACGAGGCTTTTGGTGTACCCTAATTCACGCTGCAACCTACAGTAGCAGCACTTAAATGCTAAATTAGTGCAGACAACAGTTGGTTTTTAGCACGAGGCTTTTGGTGTACCCTAATTTACGCTGCAACCTACAGTAGCAGCACTTAGATGCTAAATTAGTGCAGACAAGAGTTGGTTTTTAGCACGAGGCTTTTGGTGTACCCTAAATTACGCTGCAACCAACAGTAGTAGCACTTAGATGCTAAATTAGTGCAGACAAGAGTTGGTTTTTAGCACGAGGATTTTGGTGTACCCTAATTTACGCTGAAACCAACAGTAACTTCACTTAGATGCAAAATTAGTGCAGACAAGAGTTGGTTTTTAGCACGAGGCTTTTGGTGTACCCTAATTTACGCTGCAACCTACAGTAGCTGCACTTAGATGCTAAATTAGTGCAGACAAGAGTTGGTTTTTAGCACGAGGCTTTTGGTGTACCCTAAATTACGCTGCAACCGACAGTAGTAGCACTTAGATGCTAAATTAGTGCAGACAAGAGTTGGTTTTTAGCACGAGGCTTTTGGTGTACCCTAATTTACGCTGAAACCAACAGTAACTTCACTTAGATGCAAAATTAGTGCAGACAAGAGTTGGTTTTTAGCATGAGGCTTTTGGTGTACCCTAATTTACGCTGCAACCTACAGTAGCTGCACTTAGATGCTAAATTAGTGCAGACAAAAGTTGGTTTTTAGCACGAGGCTTTTGGTGTACCCTAATTTGCGCTGCAACCTACAGTAGCTGCACTTAGATGCTAAATTAGTGCAGACAAGAGTTGGTTTTTAGCATGGAGCTTTTGGTGTACCCTAATTTACGCTGCAACCTACAGTAGCAGCACTTAGATGCTAAATTAGTGCAGACAACAGTTCTAATTTACGCTGCAACCGACAGTAGCAGCACTTAGATGCAAAATTAGTGCAGACAAGGGTTGGTTTTTAGCAAGAGGCTTTTGGTGTACCCTAATTTACGCTGCAACCGACAGCAGCAGCACTTAGATGCAATATTAGTGCAGACAAGAGTTGGTTTTTAGCACGAGGCTTTTGGTGTACCCTAATTTATGCTGCAACCTACAGTAGCAGCACTTAGATGCTAAATTAGTGCAGACAAGAGTTGGTTTTTAGCACGAGGCTTTTGGTGTACCCTAAATTACTCTGCAACCGACAGTAGTAGCACTTAGATGCTAAATTAGTGCAGACAAGAGTTGGTTTTTAGCACGAGGCTTTTGGTGTACCTTAATTTACGCTGCAACCTACAGTAGCAGCACTTAGATGCAAAATTAGTGCAGAGAAGAGTTGGTTTTTAGCACGAGGCTTTTGATGTACCCTGGTTAACGCTGCAACCTACAGTAGCAGCACTTAGATGCTAAATTAGTGCAGGCAAGAGGTGGTTTTTAGCATGAGGCTTTTGGTGTACCCTAAATTACGCTGCAACCGACAGTAGTAGCACTTAGATGCTAAATTAGTGCAGACAAAAGTTGGTTTTTAGCCCGAGGCTTTTTTTGTACCCTAATTTACGCTGCAACCGACAGTAGCAGCACTTAGATGCAATATTAGTGCAGACAAGAGTTGGTTTTTAGCATGGAGCTTTTGGTGTACCCTAATTTACGCTGCAACCGACAGTAGCAGCACTTAGATGTTAAATTAGTGCAGACAAGAGTTGGTTTTTAGCACGAGGCTTTTGGTGTACCCTAATTTACGCTGCAACCTGCAGTAGCAGCACTTAGATGCTAAATTAGTGCAGACAACAGTTGGTTTTTAGCACGAGGCTTTTGGTGTACCCTAATTTACGCTGCAACCTACAGTAGCAGCACTTAGATGCTAAATTAGTGCAGACAAGAGTTGGTTTTTAGCACGAGGCTTTTGATGTACCCTAAATTACGCTGCAACCGACAGTAGTAGCACTTAGATGCTAAATTAGTGCAGACAAGAGTTGGTTTTTAGCACGAGGCTTTTGGTGTACCCTAATTTAAGCTGCAACCAACAGTAACTTCACTTAGATGCAAACACTGCAACCTACAGAAGCTGCACTTAGATGCTAAATTAGTGCAGACAAAAGTTGGTTTTTAGCACGAGGCTTTTGGTGTACCCTAATTTACGCTGCAACCTACAGTAGCAGCACTTAAATGCTAAATTAGTGCAGACAACAGTTGGTTTTTAGCACGAGGCTTTTGGTGTACCCTAATTTACGCTGCAACCTACAGTAGCAGCACTTAGATGCTAAATTAGTGCAGACAAGAGTTGGTTTTTAGCACGAGGCTTTTGGTGTACCCTAAATTACGCTGCAACCGACAGTAGTAGCACTTAGATGCTAAATTAGTGCAGACAAGAGTTGGTTTTTAGCACGAGGATTTTGGTGTACCCTAATTTACGCTGAAACCAACAGTAACTTCACTTAGATGCAAAATTAGTGCAGACAAGAGTTGGTTTTTAGCACGAGGCTTTTGGTGTACCCTAATTTACGCTGCAACCTACAGTAGCTGCACTTAGATGCTAAATTAGTGCAGACAAGAGTTGGTTTTTAGCACGAGGCTTTTGGTGTACCCTAAATTACGCTGCAACCGACAGTAGTAGCACTTAGATGCTAAATTAGTGCAGACAAGAGTTGGTTTTTAGCACGAGGCTTTTGGTGTACCCTAATTTACGCTGAAACCAACAGTAACTTCACTTAGATGCAAAATTAGTGCAGACAAGAGTTGGTTTTTAGCACGAGGCTTTTGGTGTACCCTAATTTACGCTGCAACCTACAGTAGCTGCACTTAGATGCTATATTAGTGCAGACAAAAGTTGGTTTTTAGCACGAGGCTTTTGGTGTACCCTAATTTGCGCTGCAACCTACAGTAGCTGCACTTAGATGCTAAATTAGTGCAGACAAGAGTTGGTTTTTAGCATGGAGCTTTTGGTGTACCCTAATTTACGCTGCAACCTACAGTAGCAGCACTTAGATGCTAAATTAGTGCAGACAACAGTTCTAATTTACGCTGCAACTGACAGTAGCAGCACTTAGATGCAAAATTAGTGCAGACAAGGGTTGGTTTTTAGCATGAGGCTTTTGGTGTACCCTAATTTACGCTGCAACCGACAGCAGCAGCACTTAGATGCAATATTAGTGCAGACAAGAGTTGGTTTTTAGCACGAGGCTTTTGGTGTACCCTAATTTATGCTGCAACCTACAGTAGCAGCACTTAGATGCTAAATTAGTGCAGACAAGAGTTGGTTTTTAGCACGAGGCTTTTGGTGTACCCTAAATTACTCTGCAACCGACAGTAGTAGCACTTAGATGCTAAATTAGTGCAGACAAGAGTTGGTTTTTAGCACGAGGCTTTTGGTGTACCTTAATTTACGCTGCAACCTACAGTAGCAGCACTTAGATGCAAAATTAGTGCAGACAAGAGTTGGTTTTTAGCACGAGGCTTTTGATGTACCCTGGTTAACGCTGCAACCTACAGTAGCAGCACTTAGATGCTAAATTAGTGCAGGCAAGAGGTGGTTTTTAGCATGAGGCTTTTGGTGTACCCTAAATTACGCTGCAACCGACAGTAGTAGCACTTAGATGCTAAATTAGTGCAGACAAAAGTTGGTTTTTAGCGCGAGGCTTTTTTTGTACCCTAATTTACGCTGCAACCGACAGTAGCAGCACTTAGATGCAATATTAGTGCAGACAAGAGTTGGTTTTTAGCATGGAGCTTTTGGTGTACCCTAATTTACGCTGCAACCGACAGTAGCAGCACTTAGATGTTAAATTAGTGCATACAAGAGTTGGTTTTTAGCACGAGGCTTTTGGTGTACCCTAATTTACGCTGCAACCTGCAGTAGCAGCACTTAGATGCTAAATTAGTGCAGACAAAAGTTGGTTTTTAGCACGAGGCTTTTGGTGTACCCTAATTTACGCTGCAACCTACAGTAGCTGCACTTAGATGCTAAATTAGTGCAGACAATAGCTAGATTTTAGCATGGAGCTTTTGGTGTACCCTAATTTACGCTGCAACCGACAGTAGCAGCACTTAGATGCAAAATTAGTGCAGACAAGGGTTGGTTTTTAGCACGAGGCTTTTGGTGTACCCTAATTTACGCTGCAACCTACAGTAGCAGCACTTAGATCCTAAATTAGTGCAGACAAGAGTTGGTTTTTAGCACGAGGCTTTTGGTGTACCCTAATTTACGCTGCAACCTACAGTAGCAGCACTTAGATGCTAAATTAGTGCAGACAAGAGTTGGTTTTTAGCACGAGGCTTTTGGTGTACCCTAAATTACTCTGCAACCGACAGTAGTAGCACTTAGATGCTAAATTAGTGCAGACAAGAGTTGGTTTTTAGCACGAGGCTTTTGGTGTTCCCTAATTTACGCTGCAACCTACAGTAGCAGCACTTAGATGCAAAATTAGTGCAGACAAGGGTTGGTTTTTAGCACGAGGCTTTTGGTGTACCCTAATTTACTCTGCAACCTACAGTAGCAGCACTTAGATGCTAAATTAGTGCAGGCAAGAGTTGGTTTTTAGCATGAGGCTTTTGGTGTACCCTAAATTACGCTGCAACCGACAGTAGTAGCACTTAGATGCTAAATTAGTGCAGACAAGAGTTGGTTTTTAGCACGAGGCTTTTTTTGTACCCTAATTTACGCTGCAACCGACAGTAGCAGCACTTAGATGCAATATTAGTGCAGACAAGAGTTGGTTTTTAGCACGAGGCTTTTGGTGTACCCTAATTTACGCTGCAAACTACAGTAGCAGCACTTAAATGCAAAATTAGTGCAGACAAGAGTTAGTTTTTAGCATGAGGCTTTTGATGTACCCTAGTTAACGCTGCAATCTACAGTAGGAGCACTTAGATGCTAAATTAGTGCAGACAACAATTGGTTTTTAGCACGAGGCTTTTGGTGTATCCTAATTTGAGCCAAAACCTACTCCTGCCTATAGTGAGCTTAATAAATCCCTAAATATAAAGATTAGCTAGGCACACCAATAATTTGTAATAAATTTTTAAGAAACAATCTCCTCTGATTTCATAATGTTCTTTTATTTGTTACTGTATCACATCAAGTATTTGTAAATGATTATTGATCTTAACGTTTCGACCTATTCGGTCTTCTTCAAGAATCTTAATACAAAAAGCAAAAATATAAATTATTAATTTAACAGAAAGGAAAGGGAGAAGGGGAGGTTTGGGGTCTTTTTACATAAAAATTATATCTGACACAAATCACTCATGTTTAGTAACAAATAATCCATATTCCAAAAATACATTAGTACCGTATCGTTTCAGACCTTGATCAATGCAAGATGAGACATGAAGAAATGACTTCCAGATTCACAGATAGGGGTTATCCGATGCAAATAGCATCAGGGAAAAGAATTAGAGAGTCACAAAAACAGGATATAAATAGAGTATCATTTATCTCGACATATCACCCGTTTCACCCGTTAATTAGATCCGTTATACTTAAACATTGGCCTTTGTTGTATCAGAGTTACCCTACTATAAGTGAATTTGGAAACCAACCGCTTTTTTGTCATAAAAGAGCCCCGAAGACAAGATTTAGTAAGAGCCGACATTGGATCAAGGAGCAAGACGTCAATACAATCTACGTTATCAACAGCTAAAAAAGGAACTTTCCCATGCTTGAATTGCAATCAATGCAATAATATCATCAAAGGAGAATAATTTGTTCATCCAAAAACTGGCAAGAGATTTCCTATTCGTGGATACTTTACATGCAATTCGTCTTATGTTGTTTATATCATTAAATGCCCGTGCGGTCGCGTATATGTTGGGGAAACCACTCAGCATGTACGCGACCGCATAAGCAAGCACAAGTCCACCATTAGGTGCAGGCATACATTGTTGCCTGTACCTTTTCATTTTGTGCAACATGATCACAGAATCTCACAGTTACGCTTCCGGGTGATTGAGAGCGTACCCCCAATGAGAAGGGGAGGTAATAGGATTCAGAGGCTCAAGGATCGAGAGGCCTATTGGATCCATACCTTGCAGTCATTGGAACCAGATGGATTGAACCGTGAATATGAAACCTATATCTAAAAATTTTTTTCCATTTTTAACTAGAACTTTCCACCAGGGGGTGCTATCTAGCTAGAAAATATGAGGGAAGACAGGGTGTGTAATTCTATTTTAGATTAACTCTATTTTCTGTATGATGTTAGATACCATTGTTTAAAAAAAACTTTCTTCCTTTCAATAATTAATATATGCCATGGTGGTGGCGTTCTAGTAGTATATGATGACTAGGATACAATGACTAGTGCATCTGTCATACATGGGATTTTCCTTCTTTAACTTATATAATTATATATATTACTTTAATCTTCTATATATCTTCTTAAAGTTCTTATAAACTTGAATTACAACATTAATTGTGCTGTACATTGATTATTGTCTCTCTATTCCAGATGCATTACTGATTTCCTTCCATAAAAGAGCGTCAGATGGCACAGAGAATGGTTTCCTATGCTTTACACTAGCGATGTGTTGCTTTTACTTTCAGTTTTAAGCTTTACTCGCATTTTCCTTACTGCGCATGCGCGGGCGTGCGTGTCACGCTCTTATGCGTTTCACACAGCGGACGTGACGTGTTTGGTTATGTCCCGCCTTTCCTTTGTAAATAGCTGCGTTCTACCTAGCAGCGCCGCACACCATTCAGGACATCACACTGAGCGCATCAGGTAAACCCGGACCGGTATTCCATTTTACACATAGCTTGTAATTGTGTTGTTATGATTCTGAATATGGAACCTTTTCTTACTAGGTTCACTGGGCATTTCCCCGTGCATTGGTACGTACATAGGTAGTTGATTGCCTGTGCTTTGTGGAAATAATAGTTTTGGGGAACTTGTCATATGTTCTTGTTGTGGATTATATAGACAGATAATATAATTGTTATATGGATTTTTGCATACATTGATGAAATCATTAGTGTTGTTTTTTATACACATAGATTGATTTTTTTACTACAAATCTCCGGGTGGCTATATATTTATGACGTACATATCATTCATAACTTCCAAGGTAATGACATTTTGATATTTCTCTTTATAACATATTATCTTGAGATAGCATTATTTCTTTATTGGATCAATGTTGATTTCGATATCTTGCCTTTTTCTATAAGGATTGATGAGGTAGACTATTTATGCATTATCATGGAGGTCTTACTTGGAGTATCAGGGCTAATATCATTCATGAAATATGGTGACAATAAGGTTTTTGTCCTTTGTCTTAATTATAGGTCGTTTTTCCATTGAGTATAGCACATGGTGGATTTGTAGAGATTTACATATAGGTAATATATATATATAATTTTTTTACTGTACCTGTCTACACCTTCCACATAGGGTTTTCTTCATTTTTCTTTTTCCTTCTCTTCTTTTCTCTTTTTTTTCCTTTTTTTCAGAGATGGATCTCATTTCATATCTTGTGTACTAATGTATTTTTGGAATATGGATTATTTGTTACTAAACATGAGTGATTTGTGTCAGATATAATTTTTATGTAAAAAGACCCCAAACCTCCCGTTCTCCCTTTCCTTTCTGTTAAATTGATACTTTATATTTTTGCTTTTTGTATTAAGATTCTTGAAGAAGACCGAATAGGTCGAAACGTTAACGTCAATAATCATTTACAAATACTTGATGTGATACAGTAACAAATAAAAGAACATTATGAAATCAGAGGAGATTGTTTCTTGAAAATTTATTACAAATTATTGGTGTGCCTAGCTAATCTTTACATATCGTGGCGTTTTTCTAGAGCACCCACACGGGGTGAGCCTATCATTATCCTTATAAAAAAAAAAATAATAATAATAAATCCCTAAAGGCATGTTTTTTGGGATGGATGAGCTTGGAAACCAGCCCCAGATGTGATTCAGGCTGGTATACTGGCACAGCAAAGTTTGGTATATACCCTGCCTCCCTGCCTGCCTGTATACTGCTCTATTAGTCCTCAGAAGGACTGTTGTGGTAATTAGACTGGCAGTTCTGTGCCTACACTAGCTGACAGGCCACAAATCTGTCCCTCAATCAGCAGCAGCTCTCCCTACATTGACTGTCTAATGGCGCAGAGTGACGAGCACAGCGCGGTCAGGTCTTATAAAGACCTGATGATGCTGTGCGGCCAGCCAATCACTGTAATGCCACAACCAACATGGCTGTGGCATTACAGTGTTTGTCAGCCAATCCTGCGGGCTGGCTCTGAAAAGAGCGCCAACATGCAGGGAGGTGGACCCTGGGCATAGCAAGAGTATCGCGAGATTACTCGGTACTCGCCGAGTACCCCGAGTACCGAGATATTCGTGCGAGTACCGAGTAGTGACAATCAAACTCGCTCATCTCTAATAAGCACATCCGGCTGTCTCCTGAAAGTGTAGTCCGTCTAACTTTCATCAAGATCAACAAGTCCTAGATATCCAAGGTCATTTCCACCCCAGTGGCAGACTTCTCAGACTAGGCAATGTACTTTTCAGTGTGCATTGATCTCACCATTCTCCAATTTTTATTCTTGGTCAATTGATGCCACTTTGGTGGTATTTAGTCCTCATTGTTTGAAATGTGGACACTCCCTTTGGGGTTTCCTTTTTAGTTTCCTGAATTTAGCACGGCTCTGTGAGTTTGATGCCTACAAATGTCACTCATCATCTTGTTACTAATGAATGTTTAATCTTGAAATGCTAGGCCAGGCCCAGTTCCAGACCCTGTGTCATGTATACAGGCTGCACATTTCTCAAATTTTTATTTTGGGTCAATTTGTGTCACATTGTTGGTATATGTAATTTTTTGAAATGTGGACACTCTTCTTGGGGGTCTTCATCTGGTCTGTTTACTGAATTTAGCAGGGCTCTCTTAGCACCATGCCTACACCTGAAGCTTGAAATAATGGGCCAGGCCTTGTCCCATGCATTCATAATGCACAATGATGAAAATTTTAACTCTGTGGAATAGATGGCACCCCTTTGAAGGTGTTTTCTATACGCTTAATTTTGCCTCCTATTGATTTCAATGAAGTTTGGAAGTTTAGCAAATTGTTTGGCGAACAAGTCGGCAAACATAAGTCTGTTTGGCAAACCAAACCTAATCCGAACTTCAGAAGGTTTGCTCATCTTTACTTGTGACACTCATATGTCTATTTATGGATGGACCACTGTATTAGAAAGCAGCATTTATATGATTAAAGACCTATTTGTGGATAGAGCACAGATTTAGTGATCATTTTTTATATGCTGAAAGGTCTATTTGAGGCAAGACACACTTGCCCCTCCTATCTATCTGAACTAGCTAAAAATAAACCGACTAGCTAACTATCTGTCCAACAGCATGCTCTACAAGCTGTAGCACTTTAAAAATGGGACGGACACCGCATGTCTGCTTCTTATATGCAGAGAGATATGTGACTTACATGGCCATTGTACAAGCCTATGTGACTGAATCTTATCAATGAATTCTGCGCCCTGATTGGCTACTGGTACATCCACAAATTAAGTTAAGAAAAATAACAGTCCACTGCTCCTCTGACCTCTTCCCACATTCTCCCCTCATCAAACCCCTCTCGCCAACTCATCATACAGCACCACAATCCTAGTCAAAGTAGAAGAATAAAATTAGTGCAAACACACTAAAGCTTTTATTCCCCTGAACATAGGCTGAATTTTAAAGATTTATTAGAAAAGTATTTGAGAATACAAGACTGCATCCAAATGGGCAACACTCATGCTGAATTTAAGATATGCAAACTATTTCAAACAAGTTCATTCATCTCTACTCAAGAATTATTCCAGAAGGTGATAGTTTCCTCAAAGCTTTTAGGCCAGGACTCTCTTGTGAAAAGCAATTTAAGTCACATAACTGTGACGCAACTGGAGGTTGTGCTACAGTTATGGGACTTTTGCTGTTCTTTTGACATTTTTTCCCAGCCATGAGAAAGACAGAGAAGATAGAACTAAATATGAGTGTGGCAACGGTTGCTTATTGAATTCATGACTGGAGTAGGATTTGCAGCAAGGAGCACACTAAAGGGGCCGTCACACACGTCAATATCGCGTGCAATATCGCTGCTGCACATGACGTTGCAGCGATATTGACATATGTGACAGGGTGCATCAACCAGCGATAAATCGCTGGTTGATGATCGCCAGGTTTTCGGACTGGACCGAAAACCTGGCGATGGTCGCCCGGTGGACACACAGCATCGCTGCGTGTGACACCGGGATGTGCGATCAGCCAGCTCCCAGCGCCTCTCAGCAAGTGCTGGGAGCTGGTATCCAGGGTAAACTGCGAGTAACTAGGCAGTGCGCTCTGCCTAGATACCTGATGTATACCTTGGTTACCAGCCTTCTCCGCTCACCGGCTGGTATCCAAGCCTTGTATATCAGCCGGTGAGCGGAGAAGGCTGGTAACCAAGGTATACATTGGGTATCTAGGCAGCGCGCACTGCCTAGTTACCCGCAGTTTACCATGGATACCAGCCTGCAGACATTGTCGAAACGATATTTAAGTCATTACCACGATGTTGCTGGTCCAATGATCGCTGGTGAGTCTGTCTGTGTGACAGCTCACCAGCGATCAGCCGTCAATGTCGCCAGCGATCAGATCGCTGATAATTTTGACGTGTGTGACGCCGGCTTAAGTTGCATACCAATCATCCAGCACATCTCCTCTTCAACACTGGTGTGAACAATGCCAGTCTTGATGACTTGAGCCCTTAACCCCTTCCCGACCTTTGGCCCACCGTTTGGGCCATGAAAGTCAGTTCGTTCACAACCCATGGCCCAGGGGGTGGGCCATGCATTGATCGGGCTCCTGCGGCGCGTGTGAGCAGGTTAACTCAGGTGTCACCGTTGCTACTGACAAGGTGGCAACCTGTAGTTAACCCCAAGGGGGGTGGATTAACCCCCCCGTGCCCAGGGCCCCTCCGATCTGCAGTTTAAAACTCAAACTGCAGATTGGAGAAATCAGAGCGATTCCCCCCTCCCAGATCTGATTGGAGCTCTCCAATCAGATTTGGAGGGGCGGATCGACGGGTGCCCGCCCCTACTCAGCCCCCCCCCGCTCCAGGAAGCATTAAGGCCCCCCCTTCTTGCCTATCCGCCCCCCCCCCGCCCCGTGCGTATCATCTTTATCTGCAGGCGTCTGCACCACCGGTGCACCCGCCGTCATCTCTTTATGCACCCCCCCTTCCTCCTCCAGCCCCCCCGTGTCTTGTCCCCCTCCCTCCAGCCCCCCTCGTGTCTGGCTTGCCCCCCCGCGTCCCCGCCGTCCACCCGCCCTCCTCCTTTTGTAATGCAGTGTCGGCGGGCTCATGCGCCCGCCGGTCAGCCTGCAAAAGCCCCTCTCCCCCTGTTCATCTTCCCCCCCTTCCCCTGCTCACTCTCCCTCCCGCCTAGCCCCCCACCTCTAGCCCCGCTCACCTATTCTGGTGGGCTGCACATGCCAGTGCACCCGCCCGTCGGCCTCCGTTGCGGCTGCGGTGTGGCCCCTCCTCCTCTCGGGGGCTCCTCCTCCTCATGGGTAAGTATGAATGAATAGATGGATGGGTGAATGGATGGATGTGTGCATGGATGTGTGTGTGCGTCCGTGGATGTGTGCGTGCGTCCATGGATATGCTTTAGTGTGTCCGTGCATGTGAATTCCAGTGTGCGTGGATGTGTGCGTGCGTCCGTGGATGTGTGCATGCGTGGATGTCAGCATGCGTGAATGTCAGCGTGCATGGATGTGTGGATGCATCCGTGGATGTGTGTGTGCGTCCGTGGATGTGTGCGTGTGTGGATGTGTGTATGTGGATGTGCATGAATTCCAGCGTGCGTGGATGTGTGCGTGTGTCCGTGGATGTGTGCATGCATGGATGTAAGCGTGCGTGAATGTCAGCGTGCGTGGAAGTGTGCGTGCGTCCGTGGATGTGTGCATGCATGGATGTCAGCGTGCGTGAATGTCAGCGTGCGTGGATGTGTGCGTGCGCCCGTGGATGTGTGCGTACGTCCGTGGATGTGTGCGTGCGTGGATGTGCATATGTGGATGTGCGTGAATTCCAGCGTACGTGGATGTGTGCGTGCGTCCGTGGAAGTGTTCATGCGTGGATGTCAGCGTGCGTGAATGTCAGCGTGCGTTGGATGTGTGCGTGCGTCCATGGATGTGTGCGTGCGTCCGTGGATGTGTGCGTACGTGGATGTGCATATGTGGATGTGCGTGAATTCCAGCGTGCATGGATGTGTGCGTGCGTCCGTGGAAGTGTTCATGCGTGGATGTCAGCGTGCGTGGATGTGTGCGTGCGTCCATGGATTTGTGCATGCGTCCGTGGATGTGTGCGTGCGTGGATGTGCATATGTGGATGTGCATGAATTCCAGCGTGCGTGGATGTGTGCATGCGTGGATGTCAGCATGTGTGGATGTCAGCATATGTGGATGTCAGCATGCGTGGATGTCAGCGTGCGTGGATGTGGATGTCAACGTGCGTGGATGTGGATGTCAGCGTGCGTGGATGTCGGCGTGTGTGGATGTGGATGTCAGCATGCGTGGATGTCAGCGTGCGTGGATGTGAATGTCAGCGTGCGTGGATGTCAGTGTGGGTGCGTGGATGCGTTCGTGGATGGATGCGTGCGTGGATGTCAGCGTGCGTGGATGTCAGCATGCGTGGATGTCAGTGTGCGTACGTGGATGTGTGCATGCATGGATGATGGGTGCATAGGTGGATGGATGGGTGCAACAAGGGATCAAGTGTCCTCTTGTTGTAGTCTCTGGGATCATAGTCATGGTGCATTGTATGACAGATCATTGTCATACAGTGCACCATAACTCTGACCCTAGAGGCTGTAGGAAGAGGACACTTGATCCCTTGCTGCAGTCTCTGGATTGAGCAGAGACGATCGAGCGTCGTGGGACCTTCATTGTGGACTACGTCGGAGGCGATTGAGCATCGTGGGACCTTTGTTGTGGACTACGTCGGATCTTTATAATAAAGATGGAGTCCGAATTTTGTTTGTGTTATTTTTTTCAAATAAAAAGATTTTTCTCTGTGTGTATTTTCTGACTATTTACCAGAGATTCCCAATGGCGGGTCTAACATTGGCCCTATATTATGAATCTCGGGCTTAGTGCCAGCTGCCAATAAAAAGCTGGCATTAACCCCTTTATTACCCAGTTTGCCACTGGCACCAGAGAAACTGGAAGAGTCTGGGTACAGCGCCAGAAAATGGCGCTTCAATGAACGCGCCATTTTCTGGGGCGGCTGCGGGCTGTAATTTGCAGCATGGGGGGCCCAGAACGCTTGGGCCTCCATGCTGTGGATTCCAGCCCCCAGCTGCCTAGTTGTACCTGGCTGGACCAAAAATATGGCGGAGCCCCATGCCATTTTTTTTTCCTAGAATTAGTCCTAGAAAAAAAAAAATGGGATTTGCTATATTTTTGGTTGCCAGCCAGGTACAACGAGGCAGCTGGGGGCTGCTGGCAGTCCGTAGCTGCCAAGTTGTACCTGGCTGGAGCAAAAATATGGCGGAGCCCCACGCCAATTTTTCCTAGAATTAGCCCTAAAAAAAAAAAAAAATGGCTTCGCTGTATTTTTGGTTGCCAACCAGGTACAACGAGGCACCTGGGGGTTGCTGGCAGTTCGTAGCTCCCAAGTTGTACCTGGCTGGACCAAAAATATGGCGGAGCACCACGCCATATTTTTTCTAGAATTAGTACTAGAAAAAAAAAATGAGCTTCGCTGTATTTTTGGTTGCCAGCCAGGTACAGCGAGGTAGCTGGGGGTTGCTGGCAGTCTGTAGCTGCCAAGTTGTACCTGGCTGGACCAAAAATATGGTGAAGCCAAACATCATTTTTTTTTATTACTTCTACCAATAAAATGACAAGGAGCTTTGCCTTATTTTTGGTTGCCAGCCAGGTACAACTTGGCAGTTGGGGGCTGCAATCCTCATCATGGAGATACGCAAATGTTGTGGCGCCCCACGCTGCAAATTGCAACTTACAGCCACCCCAGAAAATAGCACATTAGAGGCGCCATTTTCTGTTGCTGTACCCCAACTCTTCCAGTTGCCCTTGTGCTGGTGGCAATGCTGGTGGCACACAGGAGCACTCCATACGCGACATGGTGTCCGCTAACAAGTTGAATGGAAAATTAGCTCCAATTATTAGCAGACACCATGTCGCGTTTGGAAAGCCCCTGTGTGCCTAAACATTGAAGTTCCCTCACAAGTGACCCCACTTTGGAAACTAGACCCCCCAGGGAACATATCTAGATGGGTAGTGAGCATATTGAACCCCAGGTGCTTCACAAATTAATGAAAAAAAAACAAATTTGTGGAAAAAAAGTACTTTTTCATTTTTATGGATCAATTTGTGAAGCACCTGGGGGTTCAAAGTGCTCACATTACATCTAGATACGTTCCCTGGGGGGTCTAGTTTCCAAAATGGGGTCACTTGTGGCGGAGCTCCAATGTTTAGGCACACAGGGGCTCTCCAAACGTGACATGGTGTCCGCTAACAATTTGAATGGAAAATCAGCTCAAATTGTAGCGGACACCATGTCGCGTTTGGAGAGCCCCTGTGTGCCTAAACATTAGAGCTCCCCCACAAGTGACCCCATTTTGGAAACTAGAGCCCCCAGGGAACTTATCTAGATGAGTGGTGAGCATTTTGAACCCCAGGTGCTTCACAAATTCTTCCGTAAAAATGAAAAAGTTGTTTTATTTCCACAAAAATTTTCTTTTTTCATTTTTACAGATTAATTTGTGAAGCACTGGGGCGTTCAAAATGCTCACCACCTATCTAGATAAGTTCCCTGGGGGCCTAGTTTCCAAAATAGGGTCACTTGTGGGGGAGCTCCAATGTTTAGGCACACAGGGGCTCTCCAAACGCTACATGGTGTCCGCTAACAATTTGAATGGAAATCAGCTCAAATTGTTAGCTGACACCATGTCGCGTTTGGTGAGCCCCTGTGTGCCTAAACATTGGAGCTCGTCTACACGTGACCCCATTTTGGAAACTAGACCCCCCACGGAACTTATCTAGATGGGTAGTGAGCATATTGAACCTCCAGGTGCTTCACAAATTAAAGAAAAAAAAAATTGTGGAAAAAAAGTACTTTTTCATTTTTACGGATAAATTTGTGAAGCACCTAGGGGTTCAAAGTGCTCACTATACATCTGGATACGCTCCATGGGGGGTCTAGTTTCCAAAAGGGGGTCATTTGTCGGGAGCTCCAATGTTTAGGCACACAGGGGCTCTCCAAACGCGACATGGTGTCCGCTAACAATTTGAATGGAAATCAGCTCAAATTGTTAGCTGTCACCATGTCGCGTTTGGTGAGCCTTTGTGTGCCTAAACATTAGAGCTCCCCTACAAGTGACCCCATTTTGGAAACTAGACCCCCCCAGGGAACTTATCTAGACAGTTAGTGAGCATTTCAAACCCCCAGGTGCTTTACAAATTGATCTGTGAAAATGAAAAAGTACTTTTTTTTTTTACAATTTTAGCCTAAATTTTTTCATTTTCACATGGGCAACAGCATAAAATTCATCCTAAAATTTGTTGATCAATTTCTCCTGAGCACATCGATACCTCATATGCGGTCATAAACCACTGTTTGGGCGTACGACAGGGCTCAGAAAGGAAGGAGCGCCATTTCACTTTTTTAATGTAAAATTAGCTCCAAAATTCAAATTGCGCTCCTTCCCTTCTGAGCTCTGCCATGCGCCCAAACTGTGGTTTATGACCACATATGAGGCATCGATATACTCGGGAGAAATTGCACAACATATTTTAAGATCCATTTTATCCTGTTGCCCATGTGAAAATGAAAGAATTGAGGCTAAAAGAACATCTTTGATAAAAAAATTTAAATATCCATTCTTTTTTTTCCACTTTGCTTTAGTTCCTGTGAAGCACCTGAAGGGTTAATAATCTTCTTGAATGTAGTTTTTGAAATGGTGTCACTTTTGGGTGTTTTCTGTCATGTACACCCCTCAAAGGGACTTCAAATGTGATGTGGTCACTAAAAAGAATGGTTTTGTAAATTTTGGTTGAAAAATGAAAAATTGCTCATGAATTTTGAACCCTTATAACTTCCTGACAAAATGTTTTTTTTTTTTTCCAAAATTGTGCTGATGTGAAGTAGACATGTGGGAGATATTATTTAATAACTGTTTTGTGTCACATAACTCTCTGGTTTAACAGAAAAAAAAATAAAAATTTGAAAATTGCTAAATTTTCCAAATTTTGCCATATTTTTTATTTTTTCACAAATAAATGTAAAAATTATCGACCTAAATTTAATACTAGCATGAAGCCCAATATGTCACGAAAAAACAATCTCAGAATCGCTAGGATCGGTTGAAGCATTCTAGAGTTATAACCTCATAAAGGGACACTGGTCAGAATTGCAAAAAATGCCAAGGTCTTTAGGGTCAAAATAGGCTGGGTCCTGAAGGGGTTAATGTATAAAACTTTGGTTCTAAATGTAAAACATTTAACAGTACTTCAAAAAAGGAATGCAGATGTGCTGCACTGCTAGTGAAGAAATTCCAGGATACAGATGTATTAAATTCATTTACAGTTTATTCTCCTCTTCTTCAGGACAAATCACAATCTTGTTCTCCTGATCCTCTCCTCTCTAGAACCTGGAAATGTGTCCAGCGTAAACTGCAATTCTCATACATCTGATTCCTAGAATTCCTTGAGCAACAGCAAAGTACATCTGCATTTCTTTTTTTGACGTATATCCATTTTGATTTTTCCAAATAGCAGATCATCAGATGCTGGAGTATTGTTGAGAAGCCCTACAAGTGCAATGGTTTGACAGCTCCAACAAGTAGATCGCAGAAGATGCATGGTATCTGGATATGTGCACTTTAGTTGTTTTTTTCTTTAATCAAAAATATAACTGTAACATTTTATTAGTGCTTTAATTTTTTATATATAAGATCAAGTTGAACTTTACTGCACACTAAACGAAAAAGGTGGATTCATAGATATATGAATAAAAAGGAGCAGACCCCAGGACCAGAGCCCCTTTAAGTTATGAACATTGCTCTATAGATGAATGGTTACTCTGACCTTCAATCCAATGAATCACATTTGGTATGGTAAATGAAAGGAGTGTAATGACCACACTTAAATGTTATTATTCTTATTGCTATAAAGACTGAATGAGTTTTGGAAAGATGTTACACATCACTAATCTAACATTATGAGGCATTTCATTACTATATTAGGCTAGGGTCACACTTGCGTTTTTTACAAGCGTTTTTGGAGACCTGCGTTTTCAAAAACGCATGTAAAAACACACCCATAGGCCCCCATGTTAAAAAACGCATGCCCTAATAGCAAAAACGCATGTGTGACAGTACCATGCGTTTTTGGTGCATTTTCAAAAACGCATGTGTTTTTTAACATGGGGCCCTATGGAAAACGCATGCAAAAGCGCATCTACAATTAGTACTATTTAGTACCATCCAAAACTGCATGCGTTTTCCATAGGAACCCATGTTATAAAAATGCATGTAAAAACGGATATGTAATTCGGAGCAATGCGGTTACCGTATACTTTGCTCATCCCTGCTGCCACAGGGATAAGCAAAGTGTTAAATGTGTATTAACACATTAAATATGAATATTAGCTGTGGGTAACATGTCTCTAGGGGGTGCCCACCCCGACTAGAGACATGCTGTCCACTCCACTCAGCATGTTAGGGGTTAATAAGGCATTTACAGTAAGCCGGCTATTGTCGGCTTTGTACAAATGTAGGAATGAAGCCGCGGCTCCCCTGACAGTAGAGCAGATACTGTACGTAATGTACGTAAAGTATCTGCCGCTGTCCGAGATTGCGTCATGTGACGGTACCTTTATACCACCTAATAAAGGTAGCAATCCTAAAAGTCATAATTGAGTCTTTAACAAGTCTTTTAATATGACTTAGGATGGGGATTCTGCTTATACAGCTTTATGTGTATGGTAAAAATTACTTGACAATATAATTCTCCGAATTAGTACAATTATGATATCAAAAATATGCATAGTTTTTTATTTACAAAAAACAGAAAAAGTTTTTTATTTATTTGAAAAAAATAGTGACATTGAATTTTTCTTATTTTGTGTCAACATTTTCTGAAACCCGTATTAATTATTTTGATTAATATGGCTGTGTGATGGCTTGATTTTTTAACCCTGAGTTGAAAAATTAAATGTATACGACTTTGCTGTATATGCAATGTTTTTATTGCCTATTATTGCATTTCCTGCATTAAAATGGTTGCTAAAAGAGCACAATTCTGTGGTTGATTTACAGTTCTCATAACACTTATCGATCATAAATTATTTATTTTTATTTTTGATACATTGTACCTTTGTGAACACAGAGATACAACATAAGTTTATTTTTGAATTTTGTTTATTCTTTATACCTAAACATGTACATTTCAAATGTGTTTTGATTCATATCTTTAATTTTTTTTTAGATTTCACTATTTTATAGCTACACTAAGGAATTTGATCACTGTGCTATATACAGCAATACCCCAAATCACTGTCTACTTTGAATGCTACACAGAGACTAACTTTCAGAAGATAAAATTAACAATTAATGTATGTAGCCAGATGAATATTAAATATCAATTTATTATTTCAAAAATTGGGACAAGTGTAAGAAGCGGGGGAAATATGGATTGTCAAGAAAAAAAAGTAGGAGTAAAAAATTATATCATATATAATGTAGACATTATATGAATTATGGCTACATAAAGCAAAAATAAATATTAATATTAAAAAATAGCAAATAGTAGAGTAGGTGAACGTGCGATGAAGCTTTCAGCATTCCAGCAGGAGGAGTACATTGGTAAGGCTAAACTTTTAAGTATCTCTTCCCTTTTCATTGCTAACATGCAGTTTCTATATTACTTACATCAGTTACTATTGTGCATGTCCATACTAATATTCCTTATGTACTGTATATGAGCCCCTCTTAAAATATTTCATGTTCACTGTTGAGGGGGAAGTGATGGCATAATTTTTATGAATCACTGAACTCCATATTGGATTTAATGAGATCTGAATATTTCAACCATGTACAGCATTGTTCTTCTGTGTGATGTCTTTTTGGTTTTAGGAGTAAAGTTTGCCCTACATGCTAAATGGATATTGGCCCTGCAGATACAGAAGCTGTTTGCTAAATCCAATGTCATTTACATATGTATACAACCTTTGTGGGTTTGGAGTACTCAGGCAGACATTCCGTCTCCGACCAATGGAGATGTATATTGCTAAGACAATACTGGTGATGTTTGACTGATAAACCATTTTAAGACATCCTGGAACCAATCAAAGAGTGTTAAAACTTATTTGACACAAGACTTTCTTCCCTGATACAAGTACGCCATCCGCAGGCAGGGAATTATTACTGCATATTACAGGAGGTGATTGGAAATAGTTGCCACAAAAGATACCTGAGAAGGGCGGAGTTGTAGGTTGCATGTGGGTGTGGATGTGAAATATAAAAGGAGGTGAATTCAAGACCCTCGCTCTCTTTTCTACCTGGACGCACGATGAGATAGGACATCGACATCTGGCATAAGTATCATCCAATATCTCTTCCTATAGCTCTCTCTATATCTCCCTCTATATCTCCCTCTATATCTCTCTGTATATCTCTCTGTATATCTCTCTGTATATCTCTCTCTTATGATCAACCCTTGAATTGCTATCTATCTTCTATAGGGATAGTTAGATCACTAATATAGTGTGCCTGTTGTATATTTAGGTAACGTGGGCATTAGTAACTGTGGGTATTTTACATCATTGTAACAGTATTGATTGTGTATTAGTTTTTGTGCTATCTAGAATATATATATTATTGTTGTAGACTTTTGGGTGTGTTTAATAAATATTCATTTATTAGAACAGACTTGTTTCCATTAAGTCATCGGTATTTACATATATATATAGTTAATCAGCATAGGAACAGAAAGTGGTAAGAAAGGGAAGATTCTGGATATCGGTGATTGTAGTCATAACCGATAATAATAACCGATAAACAGAACCAGACCTACAACAAATTTGCGAGCCTAGGCCCACTGTTTGAGGTTGTTCTAGTGTCTTTTGTACTGAAAACCTGTGGTCATCATCTGGAGCGGATCAGGCCAGAGGAACGTGGACACAGATAACAGGAGGCACGGTGAAGTGATCCGTTATTCTGTGCGTTCAGTGCCCTGATAGCTCAGACGGTGACACAGTTTTCAGTCTTAGTAAGACACAGGACACAGTCCTCATCAGAGAACCTTTTTCTGATTTTAACGATTTTTCTGATTCCTTTACACGATTCATACGTCTAACGGCGAGGCAGATCATCACGTCACTTCGTTCAAACACCATCAACGTTTGGTTCATCTGAGGAGTCCAGCTGGTCGGGAAAGAAGGCGTTCCAGAGAAAAAGGACCTTTTTCCAAGCAGCACAAGAGGGACAAAGGAACAGACTGCACCAAGCACCATGGCCTCTGAACAGGTGAGTATGAACTTCTCCACCCTTAAACACCTGTGTAGAAATAGCACATTTCACCCAATACTGCCCACCGCATATAAGTCCACAGAGATGCTCTGGACAACTTTACTGGACCAGGCATACGCACACGATAGAGTTTGTATTAGTAAAAGTGTTTTCCACAAAACTAAGAAACGTCTCCAAATGCTGGCAAAATTAGTATATACTTTTGAGGACAGCATTTGCAGGCCAGAGCATGTGGAAACACTTGCTACCACAAGAAACGCAGACAAAGTTTCCACATCGGATAACCTACACTGCCATTGTTGTGTGGAAAGCTTAAAATGTATACACACTCTAGAAACTGAGCTAGAAGAAAGGGCCCAGTGTACAGCCGACAGGGGCCGGGAAATCTGTGTGTTAGAATCTAGGATATCAGAGAAAGAAACCTATTATTCTGACATGGATAGAGAGCTCCTCAGTCTGTATACTGAGATAAATCAGTTCAAGAGTAGAGTTGCATCCATGGATGCACTAGTGAGCACACTTAGAGAGGATCTGGCTGCAAAGTCGCAAATGATTGTGAATTTGCAACAGGTCATCTCTAATCTGTCACGGCCTGGTACAAATAGCATGGTGCCTTTGCCCACGAAACAGGTTTGTGTTTGGGGTACTACACAGGATGGGAGACCGCGGCAACAGGGTCCACGTCTCCCATGGATCAGAGATCCGGAGCTATAGAGTCCAGGGGACAGGTGGAACGGTCGCGACATTTCACTCAAACACCAAGGGAGTATACACGTAGCGACTGCTTTCAGGGTCAGGACGAGAGTTGGGGATATGGAGGTAGGTGGGAAAGGGATCACACCACTTCCAATCCGCCAAATCGTTCAGTAAGGTCAGATGAATTTTATCCTAACCGTAACAGTATGGAAAGGATAAAATTTCTGTTACGGATCTGCAAGGAGATCCCAAAATTTGATCCCAGTCTAGATGCGTTTACTGCATGTGATATCTTTGAAGGTCACTGCAATAAATATTCTGTGGCTCCAGAACTTCGAATGGAGCTATTCAAGTTGTGGTTGCCTACACACCTCAATCAGAGGTATGAGGCAATGGGGAGCACGGAACCCAGTAATGGACAGTTTCATGATAAGGAAGAACGCCTTTCCTTACTAATGACACTGGCAACGGGCCACGGGGACGTGACTCCAGAAATCCTGATGAAATTCAGGCCAACTATACACGATGAAACTTTATCGCTGTGTAGTCGGTTTGAAGCTATGTACATGAAGGTCACTATGGATCAAGGTATCGGTATTCCACAAGGCATGATCCGCATGTTTGTGGAAAAATTCCCATACCTTGATACTGCAATTAGGTTGAGTGCAGCGAGGGAACCATCGCTCACTGATGCGGCCATGATTATTGAGCAGTGTAGACAAGATCTACTGCACAATAAAAAGTCGGTTAAGGTTAGGGAGCATGTGCCTGTACACGTTAGCTCACAAGATGAACGTGTGCGCCATGCTAGAAAGAAGTCAGCTGTTCGCCCCTCGGCCCCACCATTTGAGAGGACAGGGAGCATTCAATGCTTTCTATGTTTGCAATTTGGGCACATGAAGAAAAATTGTCCTCAGTGGGTACGGAGCCGAAACAGCCCTGAAAAATCTGGCAATAATAATGGTTTCAAGATGAAACCTAATTATGCCAGAACAGTGGGGGAACAGGCTGATGGGTCTCGGGGATATTTACAAGAGCAGACACCAAAATGTGTTGCCACTGTAAATGCCCCAGTTGATAGTTCAGGGGTTGTGGAATCTACTGATTCCACAACTAGAACTACGGTTGAGGATCTCCAAATTGCAGTATGTACCTCTCAGGTGCCTACTGGAAATCTTGTCAACATCGATTGACAATTAGGGATCCCTAAGGAGCTGGCTCCAGTATGTCCTGTCATACTGGATTCTTCAGGGAGGCCCCACATAAAAGCCAGAATTAAAGATCAGGACACACAAATTATGCTTGATACTGGTGCGGAAATCTCCATTACAAATATCAAACATGAGTTGCATCCAAACAGCCCTCAGTGTGTGGTGATCGGATTTGATAACCAACAAGGGGGGGTGAAGGCCCACAGAATTGAGGAAGTGATTGTCCACATTGCCAAACACTTAACCCTCAAGATCCCAATGTGGTATTACCCTGGTTCTGACAACATCATTGGAACTGATGTAATGACCCAAAATGGATGGATCCTGGATTTGGCAAACTGCATTGTGTGGAAGGGACCCAGACAATCCAAGGTGTGTGTCATACAACGCCAGTGTCTGGGACCACCTTTGCCAGCAATGGAGAATTCTGCTGATATGCTCGAACACAAATGGCCAGAGGTCTCTCATAATACAGACCTTGAACCCATTGTGTACGAACACCCTGATCTGTGGGCCCAGGGTAAAAATGACTGTGGCAGATTGATTGGTGTCCAGGTGGACATACAGGGGCCAGACCCACCCACTCAACGTCAATATCGCTTTCCACTGGAAGCGACACAGTCGATAGTCAACACTGTCCTGGAATTGGAGACCAAGGGTGTGGTCATAGAGGGGAATTCAAAGTGCAACAACCCTCTATGGCCTGTGAAGAAAAAGGACACTGATGCGTGGTGTCTCACCATAGACCTACGTGTCCTTAATAAGTACACTCCGATGTCTGCCCTCGTAGTTGCACAAACTCCTGACATAATGGCGAGGATAAGTGGCAAAAGCCGCATATTCTCGACCATTGATGTCGCCAATGGGTTCTTCTCTATTGAACTCACAGAAAACTGTAGGTACAAATTTGCTTTCACAGTGGGGAACAAACAGTACATGTTTAATGTGCTCCCCCAGGGGTTCCACAGTAGTCCTACGTATTTTCATCAGGCATTGGCGGCCGTACTGAGCGTGTTTTCTCGGCCGGAATGTCTCCTACAATATGTAGATGACTTACTCCTGCACACAGAGACCATGGAAGAACACTTGATTCTGTTAAGGGAGCTCTTGGGACTCCTATCTAAATCTGGACTCAAGCTGAGTCCTCACAAGGCAAATTTGGCCAGAACAGAGGTGACTTTCCTTGGGGTGCAGGTCTCTTTTGGAGCCAAAGGAATTGTGGCGGCCCGAGTGGAAGCTATGGTCAAGTTACCTCAGCCTGGCACTCTACAGGACTTACGGAAGTTCCTGGGAGTGGCTAACTTCATGAGGGAATTCATAGAGGATTTTGCTGCCAAAGCGAAACCCCTTTATGAACTCCTCAGAGGAGAAGAACCCTCACTCCAGGGCTGGTCAGAAGCACAGGATGAGGCCTTTTCAACTCTGAAAAGAGACCTCTCCTCTGCACCTGTGTTAGCCACCCCCAACCCAGATGGAGAAATGGCCATCCAGGCACATGCTGGGACTGAGTCTATCTCTGTTGTCCTTCTACAGCAGATAGGACATGATAGCAGACCACTGGGATACTTTTCCCGACTCCTCTCGCCAGTCGAACGAGGGTTCGACGAATGTGCCAAACAACTGGCTGCCATACACTATGCCGTTAAAACCACTGAGCATATTGTAGGTTTCAGATCTCTGACTGTACAGACACCACATTCTCCTTTGGTTCTTTTACTCAGAGATACACTCCCTGGAGTCTCCCAACAGAGATTCAGGAAATGGATCATGGACCTCAGTGGCCGGAATCTGAAAGTGGACCACAAGGCAAAGTATGTTCTGTCCCAATTGTTAAACATGACAGGGACCGAACATGACTGTGGTCAACCATCACTATCCAGTACACCACAAATATTCAGGACCGACAGACATCCAGAAGACAGGGTCATCTTTGTTGACGGCTCTCGTTTCTGTCTGGACGGCACGTATGTGTCCGGATTTGCAGTGCTGGATGAGACCACAGGCACCCAGAGTCTTGTCCGGCTGCCAGGTCACATGTCAGCACAACGGGCTGAACTGGAGGCTGTCAAGGAGGCTCTCCTCCTTCAACCTCCAGGGAATAGAACTATATATAGTGACAGTTCATATGTAGTTCGATCTCTCACCCTGCACCTGAACACATGGAAAAAATGAGGGTTTGTGGACAGCCAGAATAAACTTCTGGCCCACGTTACAGTCCTAAAGGAATTGTGGGATTGGGGCATGGCACATCCAGCGGAGGCAGCCATTATAAAAGTCCCAGCACATCAAAGAGGAGAACAGCCTTTGACCATAGGAAATAACAAGGCCGATGAACTGGCCAAGTTTGCAGCAGTGTCTGGTGTCCTTCGGGAACCAGGAACTGAGCAGATCCCTGCATTCCAGATTGCAGTGAGGCAAACCAAACTAAAAGATGGCCCTGTGTCATTTGAAGAGGAACAGGCAAAAGATCCCGTTCTACTGACACATATCGCAGCTCCACAGCATCCCTGGAAAATATGTCAGGGAATTCTGTGTCATGATACTGGTACCCAACAACTTCCTCTACCAGTAGTCCCGCAACATCTACAGGCAGAACTGACGAGACTAAACCACCGTTTGGGCACCTTGGTCGGGACAAGCTACTGTCCCTCCTGAAAGACAAATTATACTGGTCTGGAATGTCCAACACAGTAGAGGAAGTCACCCAGCAATGTCTGGTATGTGCTCAGGTCAACCCAAGAGCATCAGCCCTGAAGCCAGTGCTGCAGCGTGTTCCACCAGCAGAGGGTCCGTGGTCCGCAATCCAGATTGATTACATCGGACCATTACCAGCAGGAAGTCGTAACTGCCGTTACGCTCTGGTGGTGGTGGATGTTTTCTCCAAATGGGTAGAAGCCATCCCCACAGTCAATGATTCAGCTTCCACTACAGCCCGGGTTCTTTGGGAACAGGTTCTCTCACAATGGGGTTTTCCAAGAGTGATAGAATCAGACAGAGGGACACATTTCACGGGTAAGGTCATGAAAGCGCTTTGTGGACTTTTGGACGTAAAGCAAAGGTTCCATTTTGCCTATAACCCTAAGGCGGCTGGAATTGTGGAACGAATGAATCGCACCCTCAAATCACGGCTTCCTAAAGCACTGCTGGAGAAGGGTTCCTCATGGGTAATATCCCTTCCGGCAGTACTGATGGGTATCCGAGCAACAGAAGCTACCAGTACCGGTATCACACCATTTGAGCTGATGACTGGACGCAAAATGCCCCTGTGTCTACCCAACGAGCCCCAACTGTCTGAGCCCATGAAAAATGCCATTGCCAGAGACATGTTCCTGCAACAGGTTCAAATGAACCTAAAGGAACTGCTGCCTCATGCAGCTTTACGGCTGCACAAACCATACCTACAGGGGGAGACACCATTGCCTCCTGTAGGGGAAAAGGTTATGGTAAAAATCTTTCGCCGCCGGACCATGGGACGCAAACTGGGAAGGACCTTACCAGGTCCTTGAAGTAATGGGTGACACCATGCTAAGGGTACAGAGGCCGATGACAACAAAAAAGAGATCCTCTAGACGTCAGGAATCCTTTTGGATCCACATCGACCAAGCAAAGGCCACCCGAGCCTCACCAACTCAATCATAGTTGCACAAGTAGAGTTGAGTGAAAGGGGGAGGGTTGATAGATTGAAGGTGGCTCCCTAAGTAACATTGTAAATATAGTATACATGAATCTACAATAACAGATATACACAAAACCACTATAATCATTCAACAGGTCACTGGACGCCAGGCCACAACGATACCAAGTGGCCAGAGAAGTAGGGAATACCTGAACAGGGTACACCTCCAGTTTGTGACGCTAGTGGTAAGCATGATGATGGCAGGCTCAGCCTCTTCAGGGAATGGTTGGGAACCTAATAATGGTACAAATATGTCAGTTTTGGGACCAGGTCTCTTAATGGTAGAATGTCTAGAAGGTAAAATCCAAGAACCGTACAGTAATTTTACCTTCATTCCAGGACAATGGTATCTGTATGGGTTCCAGAGAGAAGGTTTTGCTAATGGTGTCACACAGCATTATACCCCTGTAGAGAATGTGTCTGCCATACAACATGACTTACACGCCCTCTGTCTCAAGGAGTTCCAACATTTTCAAGACTCAGACCCAAAACCCATCATGTCTTTGAGATGGATGTCCAGGGATCCCCACTTGCACCCCTATAACAAAGTGGAAGCCAACACCACTTTGGTGTTGTGTACCAAAGGAGGCATTCTGAGTCCTGAAGATGTCACTGGAGCAGAGTATAGCGGGTGGTATATCTTACAGGCTACCTTCACTAGGAAGGATAGTCAAGATGGGTTGAGGGTAAGGACGTACTTTGACAGACCCGTACTTGTAAAAGGCACCCTTAAGGCATATTGTATGTTGAGGGATTCCCAGATGACCATCACCAGGGAATCCAAATATGCCCAAGGACATGTGTCCACAGACTACTTACGGACTAGTGTATTGATGTTAAAGTTAAACTGCAGTAACTCTGGCCAGGCATTATGGAACGATCAGAGTGGTCCAGTGAAACTGGAGGGCTTATACCGAGCAACAGTTTTAAAGGTACGGACCGATGCCAAGGATCTGAGGTATACTCGAGTAGTGGGGTCGCCATCCATACGGTCTTTCATGATTACGATCATGAGAGGAGTCTGTGTATTGGAGGTGACGGGATACTATTTCATCACCTATGCCCACTGGGAACCGCATACACAGATGGTAAAATTGGATACTAATCCCTGGAGGTGGGACTTAGTATGCAATGGGGTGGACACCCCAATTGTGGATGTATGGATGGATGGCGCCCCTATGACATTAACTTTGACATCAATATAGACGGTCCATTTAAGTGGCCTTTTTGTGAGGCGGTGGACGAAGGATGCTGGTCATTTACACAGTGGGTCTATCTGTCCAAATCCAAACCAATAGGAAACCTGGCGTTACAGGCAGGAGATAGCGATCAGTGGTACCAGTTCAGTGGTAGAGGACAAGTATGTGTGACCGTGGTAAGGGTCCCATATGAGGCTGAAGGTCTCCAACCAGTCAAACCGCACCTGGATTCTTGCAATGTTTCTACCCACCAATTGGCAGATCCCATAGCTCCTCAACTGTCATCCCCATGGAAGATCATCACAGGAACTAAATTCGTCCTATATACATGGCGAATTTCTGTAGATGACTTCAGAGTAGATCACTGGGATCACAGATGTGAGGAGTTTGTGAGGAACCAAATTGACATGATGAGAGGATGGGTAGAGGCGGGGCAAGAAGTGAGAAAAGATGATCCCCGACACAGGAAATTCAGGAGTAGGAGAGACTTGATAGAGATGGGAATTAGTGGAGGTGCATTGGGAGTAGGTGCCCTGAACACTATGGATATGGAAGTCCTGAGAGGTAAGCTCGGGGACATTGCGCGACATGCTGGGGAAGGGTTCAGAACTCAGCTTGATGTAAACCATGTCTTAGAGGGTTTGCAACATTCGCACATTGATGCCACTACCTCTCTATCTTCAGCTCTACAAGAGAAGTTTAGAAGGTTAGTTGCAGGTCTTGTAGAAGTGCAAGACAGAGTTCAGTTTGCCCTAGCATGTACGCAAGTCCAGAGTGAACTCTCTGACAACCTAAAGCATATAGTGTCCTCTCTATACAAGGGCCACTTCCCATTCAACCTCAGACAAAGAGTAAGTTCCCTAATCTCCCCGTTTGCAGCCAACCATACAAACTGGTAGCTGGTTCAATGGCATGGGTGTCATAATCTCACCTGCACGGCATCTTCTTTGGCACCTGTATCTGGTAATATCAAGAAGGGGTACAGTGCCATGAATATAGGAATTGTTGTTAGCAATCAGACGGTGCTTCATCCACAGCTCACCTCAGACATCCTAACCTATGAGCGAGGCCATCCTTATCTGTTTGATACAGAGGGATGTTGGAGGAAAGAGGATGCTATCCTCTGTCAAGGGAGTCAAGATAGGGTGCTTAGGCACCAGTGTTGGGACTCTGAGGGGTCATGTGAGATGAAGACTAACACAATACCCTCCTCTCGTCTGAAATATTTGGGTCAAGGGTATTGGTGTTGGTACCAAGGGAAAAATGTAACGTATTCTTTATATGGCACTAATTGCACCGAAAGAGGCATACTCCTCCCAGGAGCATATTGTACCCTTAGTCCCGTTTTAGGTTTAGATGTCGCAGATCAGCAGGGGAGGACCCCGATAACACCGGAGAAGAGACTCGACATTCGCCCTGACACTCCTGTGAGACTGCAAAATATTCCTCTTGGTTTTGGTCGTGAGCTCAAGCGTCTCTTGTTAGATTTCAGCGAAGAAGACGACATACTCCAAAATCTTCATGAGGCTGAGAATCAAGCCACTATTCAGCTTGAGCATGACAAAACCAAGATAACGAGGATTACCAATGCCTTAGATACAGACTCTAAGGTGTCCTGGTGGGAAAGTATATTTGGCTATAGTCCGACAGCTACATCATTCTTTAATTTCATTATCCACCCTGTGATTGTTCTTCTGGTTCTTGTTCTTGTTATGTACATTGGACTGTGCCTAGTTTACCGGAGAGTAAAGAGACTTGCCCACCAGATACAAGAGAACCAGGCAGAACTTCACGAATTTAACCGCCGAAGAAGGTCCAGGACTTAGCACTAAAAGTCCTGAAACCTTGAGATGATATTTGACATTCATTGTATATCTTGTTTGACTTTAACTTTGATTTATGGTTAAGGAATGGGGAAGGGAAATATAGTATTGTTATATACTGTTTAATTTTTACATTGGGATATAGGTTTGTTTGTTTTTTTGTATGAATGAGGAAAGAGTAGGGTTCTGTAGGGACAGGCCCCATCATTGTCTAAGGTATTTGCTACTTCAACCCTTGAGTCGGTAACGTTCATAAGGGATGGATTGAAGGTCGGTTGGACTGCGTTCTTCTCACAGTCAACTTAGGTATGCTGATATCATCCCCTACCCAATAAACTCTGACCTGCCTAGTAGAGATTCAACTATCTATCCATGGAAGAACCACATTAACGATAGATGCTTCAATCAAGTTTACAGGAGAAGTCTCTGTTGAAAGTCGTGCCTCAGATAAGAAGAATAACCAGATCCCCTTTAACAATTTAACAATTGATCTAATCCCAAGAAGGAAGTGCTCCAAGAAACCACCTGGTGAGGCCCAGCTACAGAGTGTGATCCCCGGCACCTACACACCAGACTTGGAAAAAAAATAAATAAATAAATAAAAATCTGGTAGGGAGAGGGGCGAACACAGGAAAACTCTGTGGGCCGATCAAGAGACGAAGGTGCAGCAACTCCAGAGTCTAAGCAGTCAAGCTTGGAAGAAGACTACTTGGGGATAGACGTGTTTCTCGAGATTGGCAATGACAAGATCAGAAGTGTACTGACAAATAGAGAACTTTATTCCTGAACCAAAGAGACCAAGAAGATCCACAAAGATGACTATGGTGTAATCTATGGATGGAGACACTGGATTACGGCGAACGGCAGGGGATAGGTGATGGCGATGGGTGATGTCTAGATACCTAAGTGCAAAATTTTACTTCATTTCATCCTGAATGGTTATTGGTGATAGGATTGAGTAGGCAAATATATTCCACACTTCCCACTCATTTTATTGTCGTATTTTCCGACAAAAGGGGGAATGTTGAGGGGGAAGTGATGGCATAATTATTATGAATCACTGAACTCCATATTGGATTTAATGAGATCTGAATATTTCAACCATGTACAGCATTGTTCTTCTGTGTGATGTCTTTTTGGTTTTAGGAGTAAAGGTTGCCCTACATGCTAAATGGATATTGGCCCTGCAGATACAGAAGCTGTTTGCTAAATCCAATGTCATTTACATATGTATACAACCTTTGTGGGTTTGGAGTACTCAGGCAGACATTCCGTCTCCGACCAATGGAGATGTATATTGCTAAGACAATACTGGTGATGTTTGACTGATAAACCATTTTAAGACATCCTGGAACCAATCAAAGAGTGTTAAAACTTATTTGACACAAGACTTTCTTCCCTGATACAAGTACGCCATCCGCAGGCAGGGAATTATTACTGCATATTACAGGAGGTGATTGGAAATAGTTGCCACAAAAGATACCTGAGAAGGGCGGAGTTGTAGGTTGCATCTGGGTGTGGATGTGAAATATAAAAGGAGGTGAATTCAAGACCCTCTCTCTCTTTTCTACCTGGACGCACGATGAGATAGGACATCGACATCTGGCATAAGTATCATCCAATATCTCTGTCTATAGCTCTCTCTATATCTCCCTCTATATCTCCCTCTATATCTCTCTGTATATCTCTCTGTATATCTCTCTCTTATGATCAACCCTTGAATTGCTATCTATCTTCTATAGGGATAGTTAGATCACTAATATAGTGTGCCTGTTGTATATTTAGGTAACGTGGGCATTAGTAACTGTGGGTATTTTACATCATTGTAACAGTATTGATTGTGTATTAGTTTTTGTGCTATCTAGAATATATATATTATTGTTGTAGACTTTTGGGTGTGTTTAATAAATATTCATTTATTAGAACAGACTTGTTTCCATTAAGTCATCGGTATTTACATATATATATAGTTAATCAGCATAGGAACAGAAAGTGGTAAGAAAGGGAAGATTCTGGTTATCGGTGATTGTAGTCATAACCGACAATAATAACCGATAAACAGAACCAGACCTACAACATTCACCTACAGTGGGTACGGAAAGTATTCAGACCCCTATGTATTTTTCACTTTTTGTTTCATTGCAGCCATTTGGTAAATTCAAAAAAGTTCATTTTTTCTCATTAACGTACACTCTGCACCCCATCTTGACTGAAAAAACCCAGAAATGTAGATTTTTGTGCAAATTTATTAAAAAGAAAAACTGAAACATCACATGGTCATACAGTGCCTACAAGTAGTCTTCAACCCCCTGCAGATTTAGCTGGTTGACACATGCGGAATTAACTTGGCATTGTGACATTTGGACTGTAGATCAGCCTGGAAGTTGGAAATGCACTGCAGCCAAAAAGAATTTTTAATTTTTTTTTTTTTAAAGTGTTAAAAGTTAATTCAGAGGGTCATTTATTATTCAACCCCTCAAACCACCAGCATTCTGTTTGGTCCCCCTAAAGTATTAAGAAGTAGTTCAGGCACAAAGAACAATGAGCTTCACATGTGTGGATTAGTTATCTCTTTTGCCAGCCTTTTCTGACTATTTAAAACCCTCCCCAAACTTGTGAACAGCACTCATACATGGCCAACATGGGAAAGACAAAGGAGCATTCCAAGGCCATCAGAGACAAGATTGTGGAGGGTCACAAGGCTGGCAAGGGGTACAAAACCCTTTCCAAGGAGTTGGGCCTACCTGTCTCCACTGTTGGGAGCATCATCCGGAAGTGGAAGGCTTATGGAACTACTGTTAGCCTTCCACGGCCTGGACAGCCTTTGAAAGTTTCCTCCCGTGCCGAGGCCAGGCTTGTCCGAAGAGTCAAGGCTAACCCAAGGACAACAAGGAAGGAGCTCTGGGAAGATCTCATGGCAGTGGGGACATTGGTTTCAGTCAATACCATAAGTAACGTACTCCACCGCAATGGTCTCCGTTCCAGACGAGCCCGTAAGGTACCTTTACTTTCAAAGCGTCATGTCAAGGCTTGTCTACAATTTGATCATGATCACTTGGAGGACTCTGAGACAGACTGGTTCAAGGTTCTATGGTCTGATGAGACCAAGATTGAGATCTTTGGTGCCAACCACACACGTGACGTTTGGAGACTGGATGGCACTGCATACAACCCCAAGAATACCATCCCTACAGTCAAGCATGGTGGTGGCAGCATCATGCTGTGGGGCTGTTTCTCAGCCAAGGGGCCTGGCCATCTGGTCCGCACCCATGGGAAGATGGATAGCACGGCCTACCTGGAGATTTTGGCCAAGAACCTCCGCTCCTCCATCAAGGATCTTAAGATGGGTTGTAATTTCATCTTCCAACAAGACAACGACCCAAAGCACACAGCCAAGAAAGCCAAGGCCTGGTTCAAGAGGGAAAAAATCAAGGTGATGGAGTGGCCTAGTCAGTCTCCTGACTTTAACCCAATTGAAAACTTGTGGAAGGAGCTCAAGATTAAAGTCCATATGAGACACCCAAAGAACCTAGATAACTTGGAGAAGATCTGCATGGAGGAGTGGGCCAAGATAACTCCAGAGACCTGTGCCGGCCTGATCAGGTCTTATAAAAGACGATTATTAGCTGTAATTGCAAACAAGGGTTATTCCACAAAATATTAAACCTAGGGGTTGAATAAAAATTGACCCACACTTTTATGTTTAAAATTTATTAAAATTCAACTGAGCAACATAACTTTTTGGTTTGTAAGATTTATGCTTCTGTTAATAAATCCTACTCTCGTTTGCAGTTTGAAGGCTCTAACTTATTTGCATCTTATCAAACCACCTAAATCTGCAGGGGGTTGAAGACTACTTGTAGGCACTGTAAGTATTCAGACGCTTTGCTCAAACACACATATTTAAGTCACATGCTGTTCATATCCTTGTGATCCTCCTTGAAATGGTTCTACTCCTTTATTGAGTCCATCTGTGTTTAATTAAACTGATAGGACATGATTTGGAAAGGCACACACTTGTATACATAAGACCTCACAGCTCACAGTGCATGTCAGACCAATGAGAATCATGATGTCAAAGGAACTGCGCAAGGAGCTCAGAGACAGAATTGTGGAAAGGCACACATCTGACCAAGGTTACAAAAGAATTTCTGCAGTACTCAATGTTCCTAAGAGTACAGTGGCCTCCATAATCTTTAAATGGCAGAGGTTTGGGACCACCAAAAGTCTTCCTAGACTTTGCCTTACAGCCAAACTGAGCAATCGTGAGAGAAGAGCCTTGATGAGAGAGGTAAAGAAGAACCGCAGGATCACTGGTCCTGAGCTCTGGAGATGCAGTAGGGAGATGAGAGACAGTTCCACAAAGTCAATTATCACTGTAGCCCTCCACCAGTTGGGCCTTTATGGCAGAGTGGTCCAATGGAGGCCTCTCCTCAGTGCAAAACATATGAAAGCCCGCATAGAGTTTGCTAAAGAACACATGAACGACTCACAGACTATGAGAAATAAGACTCTCTGGTCTGATGAGACAAAGACAGAACTTTTTGGTGATAATTCTAAGTGGTCTGTCTGAAGAAAAACAGGCACTGCTCATCACCTGTCCAATACAATCCCAACAGTGAAACATGGTAGTGGCAGCATCATGCTATGGTGGTGCTTGTTAGCTGCAGGTACAGGATGACTGGTTGCAATTGAAGGAAACATGAATGCGGCCAAGTACAGAGATATCCTGTATGAAAACCTCTTCCAGAGTGCTCTGGACCTCAGACTTGGCCGAAGGTTCACCTTCCAACAAGACAATGACCCTAAGCACGCAACTAAATTAACAAAGGAGTGGCATCAGAACAACTCTGTGTCCATTCTTGACTGGCCCAGCCAGAGCCCTGAACTAAACCCAATTGAACATCTCTGGAGAGACCTGAAAATCTGTCCACCAATGTTTACCATCCAACCTGATGAAACTGGAGAGGATCTGCAAGAAAGAATGGCAGATGATCCTGAAATCCAGGTGTGAAAAACTTGTTGCATCATTCCCAAGACGACTCATGGCTGTATTAGCTCAAAAGGTGCTTCTACTCAATACTGAGCAAAGGGTCTGAATACTTATGACCATGTGGTTTTTCCGTTTTTCTTTTTTTAATAAATTTGCACAAATATTTACATTTGTTTTTTTCCAAAATGAACTTTTTTGAATTTACCCAATGGCTGTAATGAAACGAAGAGGGAAAAATTTAAAGGGGTCTGAATACTTTCTGTACCCACCGTATCCTACCATTTGCCATTTTTTTTAATGTTACATATTTATTTAGGCTTATGTATCTATATTACTTATATGTTTATGTTTACATCTATTTTTTTACATCTATTTTTTTCTTCCTGCTGTTTTTGTCACCCCTCAATGTTCTTCCCACTCCTTATACAGTGCCTACAAGTAGTATTCAACCCCCTGCAGATTTAGGTGGTTTGATAAGATGCAAATAAGTTAGAGCCTTCAAACTGCAAACGAGAGTAGGATTTATTAACAGAAGCATAAATCTTACAAACCAAAATGTTATGTTGCTCAGTTGAATTTTAATACATTTTAAACATAAAAGTGTGGGTCAATTATTATTCAACCCCTAGGTTTAATATTTTGTGGAATAACCCTTGTTTGCAATTACAGCTAATAATCGTCTTTTATAAGACCTGATCAGGCCGGCACAGGTCTCTGGAGTTATGTTGGCCCACTCCTCCATGCAGATCTTCTCCAAGTTATCTAGGTTCTTTGGGTGTCTCATGTGGACGTTAATCTTAAGCTCCTTCCACAAGTTTTCAATTGGGTTAAGGTCAGGAGACTGACTAGGCCACTCCATTACCTTGATTTTTTCCCTCTTGAACCAGGCCTTGGTTTTCTTGGCTGTGTGCTTTGGGTCGTTGTCTTGTTGGAAGATGAAATTACGACCCATCTTAAGATCCTTGATGGAGGAGCGGAGGTTCTTGGCCAAAATTTCCAGGTAGGCCGTGCTATCCATCTTCCCATGGATGCGGACCAGATGGCCAGGCCCCTTGGCTGAGAAACAACCCCACAGCATGATGCTGCCACCACCATGATTGACTGTAGGGATGGTATTCTTGGGGTCGTATGCAGTGCCATCCAGTCTCCAAACGTCACGTGTGTGGTTGCCACCAAAGATCTCAATCTTGGTCTCATCAGACCATAGAACCTTGAACCAGTCTGTCTCAGAGTCCTCCAAGTGATCATGAGCAAACTGTAGACGAGCCTTGACATGACGCTTTGAAAGTAAAGGTACCTTACGGGCTCGTCTGGAACGGAGACCATTGCGGTGGAGTACATTACTTATGGCATTGACTGAAACCAATGTCCCCACTGCCATGAGATCTTCCCGGAGCTCCTTCCTTGTTGTCCTTGGGTTAGCTTTGACTCTTCGGACAAGCCTGGCCTCGGCACGGGAGGAAACTTTCAAAGGCTGTCCAGGCCGTGGAAGGCTAACAGTAGTTCCATAAGCCTTCCACTTCCGGATGATGCTCCCAACAGTGGAGACAGGTAGGCCCAACTCCTTGGAAAGGGTTTTGTACCCCTTGCCAGCCTTGTGACCCTCCACGATCTGGTCTCTGATGGCCTTGGAATGCTCCTTTGTCTTTCCCATGTTGACCATGTATGAGTGCTGTTCACAAGTTTGGGGAGGGTCTTAAATAGTCAGAAAAGGCTGGCAAAAGAGATAATTAATCCACACATGTGAAGCTCATTGTTCTTTGTGCCTGAACTACTTCTTAATACTTTAGGGGGACCAAACAGAATGCTGGTGGTTTGAGGGGTTGAATAATAATTGACCCACACTTTTATGTTTAAAATTTATTAAAATTCAAATGAGCAACATAACTTTTTGGTTTGTAAGATTTATGCTTCTGTTAATAAATCCTACTCTCGTTTGCAGTTTGAAGGCTCTAACTTATTTGCATCTTATCAAACCATCTAAATCTGCAGGGGGTTGAATACTACTTGTAGGCACTGTACTTGTCTCGATTTTTGTATTAAGACATTTTTATTAAATATTCACCTGGCTATACACACATTATTCGTTAGTTTTATCCTTTATTTAGCCACTTCTGTTATTTTTAGCCACTTTACTTTCACGTGCTTGTTATAGTTGTGCCTTTTACATAATAAATTGTCTTTTTTATTATTATTATTATTATTATTATTATTATTATTATTATTTATACCAGTTACACACAGCAAATAAGATCATTATGCTGGATTTTGTATTAAATTACTAGTAGACTGTGAGCCCTCGCAGACAGGATCTCTCCCCTCTTGTATCTGTACAACCGAATTGTCAACATTTATTGTTACTTGTATTGTTACTATGTTACTTGTCCTACTCTGCCCTTTTAGCATGTATACCACCATAGAATATAATGGCGCTATATAAATAAATAATAATAATAATAATGATTAAATTGACTATTATTATTATTATTGTTATTATTATTATTATTCCCTTTTTCTGTTTATTGTTCATTTTTGCTCATGACGTTGATAACTACTCTGTTTGGGTAGGTTTCATAAGTCGGCCATCATAACAGGTATATGGGTTTTCAGCAGATCACTGCCATCACAGCTATCAATTAGTTGGATGGGCAGTTAGAGGAGCGTCTTCACTGGGTTGCATGCTGTAAATACTGCTGTCACAGATTCACAGTGGCATTTCAGAAATAACAGCCATGAGAAGAGCTCTGCTCCACTTTCGGCTGTTAGAAGCAGATGGTGGCTGAACAGCAGAGTTTTGACCTCTCAGAGCTCAGCTCTTCAACCCCTGCCTCAAAGAAAAGATCCGACATATAATAAATCATTGTGTCATGTGTCTATAAGGGGTTAAAATACAGATTAGTAAGTGGAATTTTATTATTCTTTTTAAAAATGACCTGGCAATGTCTAATTAATTTAAATTTTACTTTATTTTTATTAAATGTACTTCAGTACAGTAGGTGCCGTCATGAGCAGTCATTCAACATAATTGACTGGGCTATAGATTGTTTCTTATATAAGAGAGAATGAACTTCCGACAATGGGACATGTTAATCAAGTTTACGTACCTCAAATGCACTACCGATGATGGGTTGTGAATAAGAATAATATTATGGGTTTATAATTTATTTTCATATTTCTTAATCATATTTCAGGAGCTAGATAGTTTATGACATTTAAAGCCACCTTTATATTTTGACTGATGAATACTTGGCAAACGGATTCAGCCAAGTAAGCAGTTTCTTTGTAGGGAAGGTCAATAGAGAGCTCTAAAATCATTACTCCTATTAATATGTTATAATTCAGTCAAAAGCTTTTAAACTCTGAAGGTTTTTGGAGGTAAGAGCCATAGGAGTGATTAATAGTTTTATTCTAATGGTTAGATGAGAGCAAGAAATCTAGGCCAGAATAAAGCACACACCTTTGTAACGCAAAGCTGAGGAAGCCTATTGTTATTCATGTTGGACGGAAAAAGTACAGTAAAATCAAAAAGAGAAATAGTTTTTTGCAGAAGTGAAGGCTATCTGGCAAACAAACTGCAAAGAAACAAATTCTCTCATAGATCTTTAGATATTAACAATAAATGTTTGGGTATCTCCTGGTTGGGTTTCAATAAAAAATCCTCATCTTATCTGTGTGAATCTCAATAAAGGTTTTATTTTATCAAAAATAAAATAATAATAATAATAAGTGTGTTAAAAATAAATATTTCACATTTTGTAACCTTTTATTTGCCTGCCTTAGAAGACAATGACAAACGAGCCTCCTGGAAACTGGAAACGATTCACCTTGTCAAGGAAAAATAACATAACTATTGGCATAAAAGTGGTGTGATGTTCTGTTGTCTCACATCTCTGACTATAGTCAAAGAAATTTTCCGGTCAACTTTTCTCATTGCTTGGTGCTATTTTCAGGCCCCGTTACACAGCACAACATCATTCAAAAGTGACGTGTTCCACGATGTTGAAGCGACATCGTTAGTGCGTCGTTGTGTGTAACCGAACGATTCAACTACGATAATTAATCAAGTTGAAGTTGACAGGTTTATGAACATGTTCAAAAACCTGACGTCTTCAACTCAATCAACCTGCCGCATCGTACTGTGTGACACTGCGATAACAATGTCACGGATGACCTCACCCATTCACACCAATGAGCAGGGATCATTCACGGGGTTTGCGAACGACCCCTGCTCACAACATCGTTGGTGAGTTGTCCACGATATCTAGACGTGTGACATTCCACCAGCGATGTTGAATGGATCTCAAAAATGACTGCGCGTCCACGAGAATGCAGCCAACATCCTAACAACGTTGTCCCGTGTAACAGACCCTTAATTCAAGTTAAAGGAAACCTGTCAGCTAACTTATGCCCCTCAAGCTATCACTATCTGCCCCTGAAGCTTCCTAGTACATTCCTAAGCATCCCTGTCTGACATAATACTGTCATGTGAGAGTTGATAAAAATCATTTTATAACTTACAATTTTGTATGTTAATTAGGCAAGATCCAGAGCATGTGCAGTGCACATTCTGAAGTTGAAAAGTACACCCAATTTCTCACACACAATGCACTGTCCGTGTTGATATCTGGTCTTTAGCATTTTGGTGAGTAATTTGCTGTACTTACCGGCTTCAGAATGCGCATGGTATATGCTCTGGAACCAGTAAATACACCCTATACTCCCCCACACTGCACACAACTGGAAATGACATGGGAATTATATCATACCTGGAAGCAGCCCAAAGATTTTAGATTCTCTAAAGAGGAATTAAGTGCTTGTAAATTAAGTTATCACACCCACCAAGGCATGATAACCAGGGAGCAAGGGTGGACATAGACCCTGAGAGAACACCTTTCAGTTAAAAAACACTTAAAAAACATTGTTACATCAAAAAATATAGAAACATAGAATATCTAAAAATTATATAACTACCGTATATACTCGTGTATAAGCCGACCCGTGTATAAGCCGACCCCCCTACTTTTGCCCCCAAAACCTGGGAAAATCTATTGACTCGCGTATAAGCCGAGGGTGGACCCCAGCACAGGTATACAGCCCCCAGCAGTGGTATACAGGCCCCAGCAGCATGATATACAGCAGCCCCCAGGGGTATATACAGCAGCCCCCAGTGGTATATACAGCAGCCCTAGTGGTATTGCAGCCCCTATATATAGCAGCCCCAGTGGTATTGCAGCCCCAGTGGTGTATACAGCAGCCCCTATATACAGCAACCCCAGTGGTATTGCAGCCCCAGTGGTATTGCAGCCCCTATATACAGCAGCCCCAGTGGTATTGCAGCCCCAGTGGTGTATACAGCAGCCCCTATATACAGCAGCCCCAGTGGTATTGCAGCCCCAGTGGTGTATACAGCCCCTATATACAGCAGCCCCAGTGGTATTGCAGCCCCAGTGGTGTATACAGCCCCTATATACAGCAGCCCCAGTGGTATTGCAGCCCCAGTGGTGTATACAGCAGCCCCTATATACAGCAGCCCCAGTGGTATTGCAGCCCCAGTGGTGTATACAGCCCCTATATACAGCAGCCCCAGTGGTATTGCAGCCCCAGTGGTGTATACAGCAGCCCCTATATACAGCAGCCCCAGTGGTATTGCAGCCCCAGTGGTGTATACAGCCCCTATATACAGCAGCCCCAGTGGTATTGCAGCCCCAGTGGTGTATACAGCCCCTATATACAGCAGCCCCAGTGGTATTGCAGCCCCAGTGGTGTATACAGCCCCTATATACAGCAGCCCCAGTGGTATTGCAGCCCCAGTGGTGTATACAGCCCCTATATACAGCAGCCCCAGTGGTATTGCAGCCCCAGTGGTGTATACAGCCCCTATATACAGCAGCCCCAGTGGTATTGCAGCCCCAGTGGTGTATACAGCCCCTATATACAGCAGCCCCAGTGGTATTGCAGCCCCAGTGGTGTCTACAGCCCCTATATACAGCAGCCCCAGTGGTATTGCAGCCCCAGTGGTGTATACAGCAGCCCCTATATACAGCAGCCCCAGTGGTATTGCAGCCCCAGTGGTGTATACAGCCCCTATATACAGCAGCCCCAGTGGTATTGCAGCCCCAGTGGTGTATACAGCCCCTATATACAGCAGCCCCAGTGGTATTGCAGCCCCAGTGGTGTATACAGCCCCTATATACAGCAGCCCCAGTGGTATTGCAGCCCCAGTGGTGTATATAGCCCCTATATACAGCAGCCCCAGTGGTATTGCAGCCCCAGTGGTGTCTACAGCCCCTATATACAGCAGCCCCAGTGGTATTGCAGCCCCAGTGGTGTATACAGCAGCCCCTATATACAGCAGCCCCAGTGGTATTGCAGCCCCAGTGGTGTATACAGCCCCTATATACAGCAGCCCCAGTGGTATTGCAGCCCCAGTGGTGTATACAGCCCCTATATACAGTAGCCCCAGTGGTATTGCAGCCCCAGTGGTGTATACAGCCCCTATATACAGCAGCCCCAGTGGTATTGCAGCCCCAGTGGTGTATACAGCCCCTATATACAGCAGCCCCAGTGGTATTGCAGCCCCAGTGGTGTCTACAGCCCCTATATACAGCAGCCCCAGTGGTATTGCAGCCCCAGTGGTGTATACAGCAGCCCCTATATACAGCAGCCCCAGTGGTATTGCAGCCCCAGTGGTGTATACAGCCCCTATATACAGCAGCCCCAGTGGTATTGCAGCCCCAGTGGTGTATACAGCAGCCCCTATATACAGCAGCCCCAGTGGTATTGCAGCCCCAGTGGTGTATACAGCCCCTATATACAGCAGCCCCAGTGGTATTGCAGCCCCAGTGGTGTATACAGCCCCTATATACAGCAGCCCCAGTGGTATTGCAGCCCCAGTGGTGTCTACAGCCCCTATATACAGCAGCCCCAGTGGTATTGCAGCCCCAGTGGTGTATACAGCAGCCCCTATATACAGCAGCCCCAGTGGTATTGCAGCCCCAGTGGTGTATACAGCCCCTATATACAGCAGCCCCAGTGGTATTGCAGCCCCAGTGGTGTATACAGCAGCCCCTATATACAGCAGCCCCAGTGGTATTGCAGCCCCAGTGGTGTATACAGCCCCTATATACAGCAGCCCCACACAAATGCTGGCACACGTCCCCTCCTGTTGTAAGGCCCCCCCCCTGCTGATTACTTACCATCCCTGGTCTTCAGCAGCACCCCGGCGCCGGTCCTCTGTGCTCCGGTCCTCCGCGATCCCGTCATCTGTGCTCCGCTCCACGGCTGCATCCGGGTTCCCCGCGCGTCGCAGAAGCAATGACGTCATCGCGTCTGCGACGCGGCTGGTCACATGATACAGCCGGGGAACGGAGCACAGAGGACGTGATCGCGGAGGACCGGAGCACAGAGGACCGGCGCCGGGGTGCTGCTGAAGACCAGGGATGGTACGTATTCAGCAGGGGGGGCCTTACAACAGGGGGGACGTGTGCCAGCATTTATTTGGGGCATTATCTACCTATATGCACTGCTCCCCCTGGCGCTGATTGACAGGGGGATGCAGTGCATATGTAATGAGCGGCCCCACGTGACGGGGCCGCTCATATAGCAGCCTCCCCCCGCCTCCTCCTGCCTCCCCAGCACCCGGACAGAGCCCCCACCCCACTCACCCCGTATAGTGACTCGTGTATAAGCCGAGGGGGGGACTTTTCAGCCCAATTTTTGGGCTGAAAAACTCGGCTTATACACGAGTATATACGGTACCTTATTTTAAAATAATTATTTTTATTATATAAAAGTATACTACAGTACTTATTAGTCATTTCTCTCTTTTTATTAATTTATCTCTAGATATTGAACCTTTACATTTCCACCAACTACAACTGGAATCAAGCGCCTACCTTTCTCTACTGAAAAAGATGTGATGGTTGCATATAGCCACTGCACCAATTCAAGAATATGTATGTGGATCATAATGCAAATTATCTTATATAGGGATAAGATCACAGTCTATGTTGCCTTATTATTACAAATAGATATTCAACAATAAAATTAATAAAATTATACCATGAACTTTTCTCTTTGTACATTTATTGTAATCTGTATTGTACTCTTCTCTATATATGTAATCTATGTAAATTATGTTCAATAATAAATTTTCAGGTTTCTTATCAAAAGCCTAATATTAAACATCCTTCATAGAAAACCACATAATTATTTATATAATTTTCTGATTGTGTGGTATATATATTACACGATCCAAGGGTCTTCATTAAACCAGGAACAGTATTATATGTCTACATTGCTAAAGAGAGGTTTTTGTTCCATGGACAAATAATATACACAGCTCTACTTACATTATTTCCCAAATGTTTACACAGTAATGAACAAAAGGGGTGATAACTCACTAATTAATAAATTATTTTATCAACCAGACACCCTGAGACGGTCTATCTATCTTGCTCTCATCGAACAGTGTTATTCATGGCTCCAATTTATATATGCCACTATTACAAAATGACTCTAGACTAATCAATAATTGCTCATAAATTAAAATACCCTAATGATCGCATTATACCTACAGTATGTCATCCTTTCATTTTTATATGATGTCACCATCATGGTATCAGATCTATAATGTAGTTATAGTGAAGTTTGCTAAGGCAGAGCCAACAAGACCCTAGAAGACAGGGCAGACATCAACCCAAGTTCAAGACACATTCCCAGATCATAACCAAACATGAATGCATTTGTCACCCAATGGGGGAGACAAAAAATTATGAAATATAGTATCATTATTTACATTTATTTTATATTACGGTGTAAAACTATTTATATAAAAATGTTAGTATTCATGAGTGTATGAAACGAATATTTATGTTATGTGTCGTGATAATTAAATCACCCGCCAGGGGAATATAATTATATACGGTACTTATAATTTATGTTCTAGTGTAAAATCAATAATACAATAGTGCCAATATTTGTGAGTGCATAAGAAAAAATATTTATAAGTTTTGAGTCGTGATAATTAATTGAAATTATTTAAATAGATTAAAAATACTTATTCCTATGTGAGGATCCCTATTAAATAATTAATATCCTAGTGTACAAAGCAATTCCAAATCTTCGTCTCCCAATTCATATAGTCATTCATCCGAAAGTCTATAGGGCCAGTTACTTGCTGGTAAATGTCACTTTGTGGGCACTGCCTATGATTTATATCTCACTGTGCAGGTCTCAAGGCTGGGAAACAGGGTTTTTGATGTACTTGCACTAGCACTTTAGAAACTGTCTGGTTATCTCTGTCTGTGGGCAATTGACCTGGGTCTGGAGCAAATGTTTACCCCTAACTGGGAATATGATGGCTGCTAATACTGGGCAGACCCCAGGACAAGGATTAGTCAGATGTAATTTACTGTGAATACCATCCCTGTTATATGACAGCATTGTTTGTACTTGTTTAACCCTAGAACGCATACCTGGGGCCTCGCAGGCCTGTCAGGTTACTTGTTTTCTATTTTCTGTAAAAGTACTTTAGTTTGAATTTTGAAAATCTAGGTAATCCTCAGGTACATAGTTGTTAGTAATTTCCAGTTATTCATATATTTTTATGTTACAGACATTTCGGTATAACAACCTTTTTTTGGGACTACCCCTTATTCACGCACCTGGGGCCTTTTAGGCCTGTACTAGGTTTACATTATGATGGAGAGAAGCAGCAAGATATGCTTATCAAGGCAAACTACAGAGGCAATGATCCGATGTGGAATACGCTTTCTGGAACATCCAGAGCAAAGAGAAAAAAAAGCGCTGCTATATTTGTCCAGCAAAGAAGGAAAGAAAATTGGAGCATTTCTGTTCTACTTGCGGACAAAATGTATGCAAGGAACATTCAGCCGAAAAAAGAATATGTGAGAATTGTCGGAGGAATACGTAAAGTTACAAATAAATATTCCTGCACCCAGTTTGCTACAACCAAAAAATGTTTTCATAAAAAAATTGTATATAGAATGCCTATATTTGGCGTGCCCGTTTACTTACTTTTTTGTTGTTTTATGCACATAATTCTGTTTTGAAATATACACATCTTAGGCTGTGTTCCCAGTAGCGCTGGGGTTCGCCAGAAGGGGATACATAATGGATCTGACCTCCTGGTAACTCCAGCTAAGGCTGCCGGAATGGCAGGATTCCGCCAGCCTTAGCTGGGGTCACCAGGAGGTCAGATCCATTACGGATCCCCTCCTGGCGGACCCCAGCGCTACTGGGAATGCATCCTTACTTTGCAATAAACTTTGAAAAGTGTTTTTTTTTTGTTATTCCATGATAATTGTAGACAGGCCTAAAAGGCCCCAGGTGCGTGAATGTGTAGATTTTTATGGGTATGCGTTCTAGGGTTAAATAGTGAGATGTCAATCTGTTGTAACTTGTGATATGTTGCCATGCAGATCCCTGTATCATGACGTTTCTGATTCCGAACTTTCATTCACTGACCTTTTAAGACCCTTGAATCTATGTTACTCTTCTTATGTGTTTTTTTTATATGCTATGAGCAAATAAAATCTAAAGTTTGTGCAATCAATTTCCCTCTGATATTTAGGGTCAGTTACTTATTTAACCCATATCCATGTCCTCAAAGGATTTTATTAGAAAAAAAGATCCATAATCTCATTCAATCCATTTGGTTTAAGACTACCTGGTTTATGAATCCAGAATGTCTCTTTTCTGGCCAATAGATCGTCTCTATTGTACTGATCTTTTGAAACAAAATCTATGGGGGTTATTTTCATTTTCCAAGGATCTTTATTGTGAAATAAAGCATAGTGTTTAGAAAGACCATGTAGAAGAAAACCTTTCCTAATATTGTGCCTATGAGAATTTACTTTTTCATGTAAGTCTTGGATTGTTTTATCAATATATTCTTTCTTACAAGGACATTCAATCATATATACCGTATATACTCGCGTATAAGCCGAGTTTTTCAGCCCAAAATTTGGGCTGAAAAGTCCCCTCTCGGCTTATACGCGAGTATACAGAACTTCAGGCTTCCCCCAGAGGTATACAGGCCTCCCCATCAAGATCCAGGGCCCCCCCCCCTTGCGCGGCAAACCTGTAAAGTAAAATCATACTTATCACTGTCCTGTCGCGCTGTCCCGCCGCTGCCGACATCACGATCCCGGGCTTCATTCCGTGTCTTCCGCCTTCCGTCATTGCCCGCGACCACAGGAAGCCGGAAGACGCGGAATGAAGCCCGGGATTGTGATGTCGGCAGCGGCAGGACAGCGCGACAGGACAGTGATAAGTATGATTTTACTTTACAGGTTTGCCGTGCAAGGGGGGGGGCCCTGGATCTTGATGGGGGGGCCTGTATACCTCCGGGGCTGCTGCTGTATACACCCCTGGGGCTGCTGCTGTATACACCACTGGGGCTGCTGTATACTACCTAAGGGCTGCTGTATATACCTCTGGGGCTGCTGTATACACCACTAGGGCTGCTGTATATACCTCTGGGGCTGTATATACCTCTGGGGCTGCTGTATACTACCTCTGGGGCTGCTGTATACTACCACTGGGGCTGTTGTATACTACCACTGGGGCTGCTGTATAGTACCACTGGGGCTGTATATACCTCTGGGGCTGCTGTATACTACCACTGGGGCTGCTGTATACACCTCTGGGGCTGCTGTATACTAACCACTGGGGCTGCTGCTGTATATACCACTGGGGCTGCTGCTGTATACTACCACTGGGGCTGCTGTATATACCTCTGGGGCTGCTGTATACCACACTGCTGGGGGCTGTATACCTGTGCTGGGGTCCACCCTCGGCTTATACACGAGTCAATAGGTTTTCCCAGGTTTTGGGGGCAAAAGTAGGGGGTCGGCTTATACACGGGTCGGCTTATACACGAGTATATACGGTATTACTATTTTTTTTTTTCCTTTATTTTCTAATAGATCTTCCAGTTGAAATTTAATATTTTTATTATAGGTTCTTTTGATTAATTTTTGGGGCATTTTCTTTCAATACATTTTTTCTTCCACAATTCTGCTTGGTCTTTAAAATCACTGTCTTTAAAGGATGATGATGGTCGCTTTCTAATTCTCATCTGTAAAATTAATGACACATGCTACACCTTTGTTAATGTGTACGCGCCCAATAAAGGACAAATTACTTTCTTAAAAAGACTAATTAAAACTGTACATGAATTACAGAAAGGCCAGCTACTCATGTTCGGAGACTTTAATGCAGTACCAGACCCTTCCCTAGACTCCTCCAACAAATCCAGAAACTTGAACACATCGCTAGACACATGGATGAACAGTGAGGGACTCTTCGACGCCTTCCGTTGCATTGACTACTCTTCAGTTGAGTATACCCACTTCTCTGACACACATAAATCGTTTGATCGGATTGACCTCCTTTTAACTGACATACATACATTACATTAAATCAAAACTATTAAGATTCACCCTAGAACGTGGTCGGACGACTCACCACTCACTTTTGAAATTTCTTATGGACCCATTCATTCTGAACAAAAAATCCGGCGAGCCAACTCTTACTTATTTCACAATCCACATTATAGAGAAGCACCTCAAAATTATATCAATCTCTATTTTCAAGAGAATGATTTAGAAAACACCAAAATCTCAACCCTTTGGACTGTCCACAAAGCAGTTATTAGAGGCCATTCAATACAACTTAACTCTAGACTTAAACGTAACACCATAAAGGATTCCGAAAAGGATTAGTAAAGAAATTAAAAACCTAGAGCTACAACTTGAAAAGTCCCCCAATGATAAAATCTATACAGATTTTCTCCAACTGAGAATTCAACTAAAAAATGTATTAGCATCTGAATATGATAAATTCATACGCACCATGAAAACCTATTTCCATAACTGTATGGACAAGCCCTCCAAACTCTTTGCCAACAAAATTAAAACTCAGAGACACAAAACTAGAATCCTCCAAATCAAAAACAACAAAAACTTAATACACGAAAATCCAAATGATATCTCGAATATCTTTGCCAGTTTTTATAGAAAGCTCTATAATTTAAAGGAAGACCCAGCACAACTTACTCCTTAAAATCAGATATAGACAAATTTCTAGACTCCATTGTTCTTCCCTCTCTTTCAAAAGAAGACTTGAATTTCCTTAATTCCCCTTTTACTGAAACAGAAATTCTAGCGACAATTAACTCCCTAGCCAAATGCAAATCTCCCAGCCCCGATGGTCTACAAAACGAATACTACTTAAATTTCAAAAACTCCCTTGCCCCGTACCTCACAAAACTTATAAACTCTTCCACCACATCCCAAGACTCCTTCCCAGCGGAAATGCAGGAAGCAATCATTATGGTGATATCCAAAAATAAAGGAGACACAAATTATCTTTATTCGCAGATGACATTCTTTTAACACTATCTACTCCACTTAAATCAATAAGGAACTTATTGGACACAATTAAAACATTCTCCAATATTTCATATTAGAAAATAAACTTAACTAAAACACAAGTTCTACAGCTAAACCTAAATCCGCAAACGTTAGTTGCTCTACCCAGTTTAATCTGGCCTGGGAAAACGACCATATCAACTATCTTGGAATTAAAGTTATTAAACCTCTAACATCAATTGTAGATACTAACCTAAAAAACATTTACAAACCTATACAGACCGATATTCTACATCTGGCAAAGATAGAAATTTCTTGGTTTGGCAGAATCAATGCATACAAGATGAGCCTTTTACCAAAACTTTTATATATTTTTAGATCTATCCCTTTAATAATCCCGAATAAGTGGTTACAAAAATTGCAATCTAAGTTGGTTACATTCATCTGGGCAAAAAAGAAACCTAGGGTAGCGAGATTAGTCCTAGATAAGAACAAAAAACATGGAGGACTCTCCTTGCCCAATTTAACTGCCTACTACTATGCTACTCTAATTAAATTAAGCCAGAATTGGTGGGCAGGAGAAGATGGGCCGACTTGGTTAGATCTAGAGGAATCTATTAAACCTCAGGGCGATCTTGGCCTCAACACTCTCTCTACTACCTATGTGACAAAACTAAGAAACTCCCTGAGGAAATTGCTGTCAGATCTGCAATCCTTTCTTGGAGAACTCTACTGAAACTATCTCAGAAGTCTTATCCTACGGTGTCTCCAACGTGGATAAATATAGATATCTTGGAACTTATATCGTCAAGAATTAAACTAAACTCATGGAAGAAACTAGGTGTTAAGTACATTGCAGACATAATAGATGAAAGTAAAAAACTCATTCCCTTCCAACTTCTTATGGAAAAATTTAAACTCGACATCCTAGAAGAGATGACATGGAAGAAGATTCAAAATCTCATCAACTCCCATAAACTAAACTTTTTTCTACCCCAGAACCTAGCTCAGATGTTCAGATATCCTCGATCCCTTCTTTTCTGGAAAACTGGGCATATATATCAATATATGAGAATAGCGCCTCACTTCCAGCGGTAAATTTGAAACTCAAAGTCGTCCATTATATCTCAATGGGAAGTGAGGCGCTATTCTCATTGGTCGCTGTGTGCTGGCACCGACCAATGAGAATAGCGCCTCACTTTCAGCGGTAAATTTGAAACTCAAAGTGCTCCATTATATCTCAATGGGAAGTGAGGCACTATTCTCATTGGTCGGCGCCAGCACACAGCGACCAATGAGAATAGCGCCTCACTTCCCATTGAGATATAATGGAGGACTTTGAGTTTCAAATTTACCGCTTAAGTGAGGCGCTATGCTGATTGGTCGCTGTGTGCTGCGCCGACCAATCAGCATAGCGCCTCACTTCCCATTGAGATACATAGCGGTGTTTCAAGCTATGCATGGCCGGGCCCTTGGTTCTATTTTCGGCCACGGCGCTCGACTGTCGTTGGTCGTCGCCGGGGCATGAAACTCGCAATGGACCTACGTGCCGGAGTTACCGCGGCTGCAACGACTCGCCTATCTATATCTATCTATCTATCTATCTATCTATCTATCTATCTATATCTATCTATCTATCTATCTATCTATCTATCTATCTATAGCTATCTATCTATATCTATCTATATCTATATCTATATCTATCTATCTATATCTATCTATCTATCTATCTATATCTATCTATCTATATATCTATCTATCTCTATCTATCTATCTATCTCTATCTATATCTATCTATATCTATCTATCTATATATCTATTTGTTGTTGTTTACCCTTTGTTTGTAGGAAGAAACCATGAGAGATGGGACACTTGTATACTGGGTGCATGCCAAAAATTTACCTGTGGAAGAACTGCACTAAGGGCCACAAAAGCAATTTTCCTCTAAATAGATTTACCCTTATCACATAAAAATTGTTGTAATATTTGTAAAAAAAATACCTTTTGCACGTGGAAAAATAATTTTTACACTAATTTTTACACTAATTTTTACACTAATTAGACAATATTCTTTGTATCGATCAAATTGAATGCACTGTAAATGCACTTTACAATATAATGAACAATTAATAAATAAATATATTTAAAATATTTTTCTCCACTTTGGCCTCGTTGTTGAAGTAATATATTATTATGGAATAACACCAATAACAAGAATGTAGTAGGATGTGGGGAGTCTGTGGTTTCCCTGGGCAGGGGGTGCAAAGGGAGAGACCTCCTTAAGACACCGTACTGACAGGGGAGTGCTACAACCCAGTAATGGGATGCACTCAAGACTGGGAACCTAATACATTGGATACGTCATAAAAAAATGAAAAAAGAAAAAAAGAAAAATTGTTTTGGTGTATACAAGCATATATGCGAACAACATAATGATTGGTTTACAATATGGTTCCTTGTGTATAGGAAACCAGAGGCAAAAGCTGGTGAGAGAAAAATGTTTCCAAAAAATCCCTTGGGGAAATATATATATATAGAGCACTGTCACTTTAAGCACA
>JARQOC010000004.1:524488454-524545954 GCA_033576535.1 Allobates femoralis | reverse complement strand
ACTCCGGTTTCCTCCCACATTGTAAAGACATACTGACAGGATGTTTAGATTGTGAGGTCCAAGAGAGACAGCATTACTCATGTATGTAAAGTGCAGTGGGATTAATAGCGCTATATAAATAAGTAAATAAATATAATATTATTATATTATATGTTGGACAAAAGGAAAGTCCTATTTCATTTTCATTCAGGACATAGGCCTTGTTCACACATACCATCCGTTTTTGCCTTAAATCCGTTTTTGGGAACATTTTGGACATTTTTTTCTAAGTCCAAAAACACATATGCGTTAACGCATGTGTGTGCGTTTTTTTTAAAAACACGTGCGTTTTTATTCAGCAGCCCAAAAACGCTGTTAGCTGCGTTTTTGGGGTGCTTTCAAAATATGCATACTTTTTTTTAACATGGGGCCCTATGTGAAACGCATGCGTTAACACATGGCACATATAGGCACCTGCGTTAACGCATGCGTTAACGTATATACGTTTTTCATGAAAAAATTACTAAGTCCCAAAATTTGTCAAAAATGCCCAGGACCTTAGGGGACTCTATTGGCACCCTTAGAAAAACTGATCCGTTTTTCTAAGGGCTTAAAAAACAGATTTGTATGTGTGAACAAGGCCATACTCAGATAACTTAAAAATGTTAGTCTTTGTACTAGGAGTATCTATATCTTTATAGACTACTCTGCTACTAAAATTAGAAGGCGGGGACTGCAATAAATCCTGGAAGTCATATAGACTAAGGCCTCTGAATAAATTTTTGGGCAATTTTAAAAGCATTAAACAGAATGAATCTGTTGATGAATGCAAGGAAAGATAATATCATGTTGTGTACTGTAGAAGAGATGTATGTGACCAGAAGGATCACTCATATCCATCAGATTGTAATGACGTTTGACAGCGAGAAATCAAACAAGATAGAACAAAACAAGGATTTGAATAAAAGTAGTTTACGTGCCTAGTGACGTCTATGTGGATAGTAAAGATCTAACCTCCATTTGTGTATTAAAATTGCTTCAATTTTGGTCCTGCATAAGAAGAAGTAATGGAAAGTAGACTCTATCATGGAGATCATACTGGCATGAAACCTGTTTAAGAGAAATTTAGCTCAGAAGTGAACGATTAAAATTTTCTTCTCTATAAGAATTAATAAAAGCTAGGGCTTCTATCCAGAGGTGAACCTTGCCTCCCTGCTGCCTGAGGCGAACTGCAAATTGGCGCCCCCCCAGTAAGTTTTTTTTCAATCAGTAGAAATAAATCTAGTTTGTACAGATTTATATCTACCCTGTAAAATGAAATGAGAACAATAATGGATATTTTAATTTAAAGAAACAGAAAAAAAGATGTTCAAACACATGTATGTCAGTGCCATCACACGCATATACAAACCACACAGACAAATCCAGAACAAGGGTCATTAATGGCAATGGTAGGATTGGCTAAACCATACAGACACACAGTGATGGCTGGCAGGGCTGTGGTCCAGTAGGCAGACACAGCAACACACAACTCACACGCAGACACGCAACTCACATACATATCACACACAGGTCACAGACAGCTCACACACATAACTCACTCACACACACAGACACACAACTCCCACACACAGAGACATAACTCACAGACATGCAACTCACACACATAGACACAGACACAACTCACACCCAGCTCACACAGACACAACTCTATCACCCAGACACACAACTCACACACAGACACGTAACTCACACAGACACGTAACACACACACACGTAACTCACACACAGACACGTAACTCCCACACAGACACGTAACTCATAGAGACACGTAACTCACACACAGACATGCAGCTCACACACAGACACATAACTCACACACAGACATGTAACTCACACACAGACACGCAACTCATAGAGACACGCAGCTCACACACAGACACGCAGCTCACACACAGACACGCAGCTCACACACAGACACGTAACTCACACACAACTCATACAGTTCAGACACACAAACACAGCTCACACACAGACACAGCTCACACACACACAACTCACACGCAGACACGCAACTCACATACACATCACACACAGCTCACACACAGGTCACAGACAGCTCACACACATAGCTCACACACTCACACACACAGACACCAACTAACACACACAGACACATAACTCACAGACACGCAACTCACACACACAGACATAGACACAGACACAACTCACACACAGCTCACATAGACACAACTCTATCACACAGACACACAGATCACACACAGACACACAGCTCATACACATAGACATACAGCTCACACAGACACACGACAACTCCCATACACAGACACATAACTCAAACACAGACACGCAGCTCACACAAAACTCGCACACACAATTCACACACACACATACAATTCACAAACAGACATGTAACTCAGACACAACTCACATACACACATCTCAAACACAGACACACAGCTCACACATACACAACTCACAAACAACTCACAAACAGACATGCAACTCACACACAACTCACACACAACTCATACAGAGACGTAACTCTCACACACACAACTCACATGCACACAGCTCACACACAGACACACAACTCACACACAACTCGCAAACAGACATGCAACTCATGCACAACTCACACACACACAACTCCCACAAACATACAGCTCGCACACACAGACATACACACAGACACAACTTACACACTCAGCTTTAACACACACAACTCCCACACACAGACACGTAACTCACACAAATAGAGTCTGTGGAGCCTTGGTTAGGATTCTCAAACACAGGACTAGTCAGATATCCCTCCAGGGAAGGAGTCAGCCAAGTGGTGGCTCCTTGCGGAGAACACCATAACCACCATGTTAAGTGGCCCTTTTAGTCAATATCCAGCTCTTTTACAAGCTTAGAGATATGACAAGGGAATACCATGGCCAGGTATCCATCCACAGACAGCTGTTTTGGGGTGTTGCCCCTTATCAGTGTGGAGTAGGATTCTGGCTAGGTGGAAGCAAGGCCTAGTAGACCAACATCACAAAGCATTCACTGATCTCAGGGATACCAGTCCAAGAAAACACTGCGGGCAGCTGGCAAAAGCTCTCAACACAGTGAATTCCTAGGCGCATTGCCCCCTGGGAATTATGAATATGCAAATAGAGTCTGTGGAGCCTCGGTTAGGAGTCTCAAACACAGGACTAGCCGGATATCCCTCCAGGGAAGGACCCAGCCAAGGGGTGGCTCCTTGCGGAGAACACCATAACCACCATGTTAAGTGGCCCTTTTAGTCAATATCCAGCTTTTTTACAAGCTTAGAGATATGACAAGGGAATACCAAGGCCAGGTATCCATCCACAGACAGCTGTTTCGGGGTGTTGCCCCTCATCAGTGTGGAGTAGGATTCTGGCTAGGTGGAAGCAAGGCCTAGTAGTCCAACATCACAAAGCATTCACTGATCTCAGGGAGACCAGTCCAAGAAAACACTGCGGGCAGCTGGCTAAAGCGCTCAACACAGTGAATTCCTAGGCGCATTGCCCCTGGGAATTATGAATATGCAAATAGAGTCTGTGGAGCCTCGGTTAGGAGTCTCAAACACAGAACTAGCCATATATTGCGGAAAACGCAACTCATCTTGGGGAAGGTGGCCGAACTAGGGAGCAGTGACTGGGAGGGATCCTAATGTTGTTCGGGACACACAGAAGCATCCGTGGCTACCATTACCTGAGCTCTGTGCTGCAGAGGGTGATGAGAGCCTGGGGGGCAGAGCGACGATCCGCTCGCCTCAGATGAAAGTTACCTTTTATAACGTAGAGAGGAGAGACCCATCAGAGACTGTGACACTTAGAGAGGAAAGTAAGGGCACCGACCGTGGCTAAACTGTACTGACCCGGCTCTGGAGAAAGAGCAAAGTACCAGAGACTGGCAGAGAGTGTATCCGGCGGCCATATTTAACACCTGAGTAAAAGTAATGGAACTGCAGCTGTGGCGTGAGATATCTTTATTTGCAGCGACCGTCGGCCGCAGAGACCACCTATGACACCGGAGGTACTGCTGACCGAGTGACCAACTGCCGAGGTACGAGCCGCAGGAACCAATGCACTGCCCTGGATATTGCGCTTTGCCTGCGGGGAGTGGGACTATCTAAGCTGCCAGTATCCATCCCCAGAGTTTCTGCACATTGCAGGTGGCATCACGAATACCCCTTTTGTCCCCTCAGTCTTTCCCTAACATCACGCCTTTATTAAAATGACACCACCAGGGTCACAGGACTGGGTCTCAGCCCCCGTCTGTTCTTATGAAAAGAACCGAGAGGTGAAGATGTGAGAACAACTAGTAACTGCCCAATACCGAGACTTCCCCGACCCTGCAGTGGGGCGTGTCAACCTCCAATATATGAAGGGCCTTTTTTAAGTAATAAACTTGCAGCCAAGGAAGGCCATGTGCAATAATGATGCAAACGTGGTGGCAGCCCTATGCTGGAGAAAACGTACACATGTGCTTTGCATGGTTCAAGTTCTCAACCTGATTATCTAGCAATTCCTACTCCACTATCCCAGCCTGGATGAGCACAACACACAGTCATTGTGCGCTCACTTCTGCCATTCTTTCCATGCAGCTCATTAACTAGCATCTCTACAGAGGTCTATCAGACAACCAGTTTACCATTTGATATGCGATGTTCCGACATGGTGGAATTCCACTCTGCACAAATTGCAGTGACTGTGGCAGCAGCGGCAGCATGTAATGACGCGTACAGCATCTCAAAGTGAGCTGAATGTAGTACCAAATGATGGTTCAAGAGCAGGCACAGATCAAGGACCTTTGCACTCTTCTTCATAGTTTTTGAAATGGCTACTAAGATGGTTAGTGTTGACAATTCTGTCATCAGCATCACTATTCCGCTCCACATGCTGGAGCCAACTTTAAAAAGTCTTCAGGATGAGGTGGTGGTACCAAAAGACAAGGAGGAGGAAGAAATGGAGGATGTGGAATGGAGAACAATATCTCAAAGGTCTTCTGACTCTCGTCACACAGCTGGGTGGCATTTCGAAGTGAAGTAAAACAACAGAGAGGAGCTCATGGTACCAAAGAAACTGGTGGTGAAGATGCAGGAGCTGAAGAAGAAATGGAGGACGAGGTCGAGGATGAAGAGGTAATGGGTACAAAACAGTCAGGAGATGAGGAAGAAATTATTCCCCTTTCTGTTGTCTGAGGTCAGCGGGAGAGGATGGAGGAAGGAAGCTTGATTTTTACACTGCCACAAACACAACAAGGATTTGGGCCTCATGAATGCATCATACTCATGAGCGCCTTCTTGCTGCAACATGACGACTGTATCGTCAGCAATGACTACTAGGATGCCACACTATTGGATCTGTGGTACAAGAATAAATTTAGCCAGATGCTTCCCTCATTGGACAGGGACATGGGCAAGCTGGAATGTAAAAAAAAGCTGGTAGACAATCTTAGGATTGGTTTTCCCCAAGACATTAGTAAGGGACAAAGTACGCATTGCAGATCTGCATTTACAACCCTGATTACATCAAGTCGTCAGTGTAGAAACATAAGCAGCAGCACTGTAACTGTCAGAAGCAATTTCTTTCTCCTCTGGTGTGGCGCCCCTGTGTCCAGGAGGACACAAAAGGGAACTGCAGCCAGGCAGGTAGGACAATTGTTTCACATCAACAAAATCCAACAGAAACGAAAAGGGGCACCACTATGACCAGTAATCCTTCTTAGGCAGTGGAATATGCATGTGAGGCGGGAAGCACCAGTGCGACCGGTGGTGCCAGTATAGCAAAACAATTCATCATGAAAATGTAAGAAAAACGGCACTCACCAGGTCAGCAGGTAACGAGATCTTTATTGCGGGAACATACAAAGTGCAGGGAGGGGGCGCTGAGGTGACCACGGGTCCGTTTCGGGCGAAGGCCCTTCTACCGGTCACGGCCGTGACCGGTAGAAGGGCCTTCGCCCGAAACGGACCCGTTGTCACCTCGGCGCTCCCTCCCTGCACTTTGTATGTTCCCGCAATAAAGATCTCGTTACCTGCTGACCTGGTGAGTGCCGTTTTTCTTACATTTTGATGTTGTTTCACATCAACACCCTCACAGCCCACACAACCCACATACAGCAGATGGTAGCATCCAGCCCTAAGATTGGAGACTCTAGGCAAGCGAGGGGTGGTGGATTTAGAGGAGTGGGTTGGGCACACACGTAGTCAGGTGACTTGACAGTAGAAATAGTGAGGGGGAGGAGGAAGGAGTCAGTAGGCCTGAGTGAGCCGAGCAGAACAGATCAGCAGCAGGCTGAGGAACACGGCACAGGCCAAGAGACAGCGGAAGGTTGAGCTAAGCTGATCAGGAGAAAGACTCACACATTCTGGAAGAGTGAGGTGTAAGGAGTGCAGAATCTGTACTGAGCCAGGGTGAGCCGGAGGAGAGAGAAAGCCTATCCGGAGCCAGATCCCCAGGAGTGTGAGGAGACAGAGAGGGACAGAGATACCCGGGCCCTAGATGTACAGCTGAAGCAACCGACTGCAGGCGGAGTAGCCCTCCTATCATACCGAGAGACGCAGAGAGAAAGAGCCTGGTAGAGCCTCACACTTGAGGACTGCTGGAGGCTGGGCTGAGTAGAGCGTCGGCTCTAGATGCGGCCGATGATTTAACCGGTACCCCAGACAACTGACGGGGGGTCTTAGTTCCAAACTGGGATCCCTACCCCAAAGGACAGGCAGCTCAGTGACGACCAGGAGGACCCACAGGGGCCCGAGTCACCACCATACTGTCCGGAGACACCCACCAAGTGTACACAGAACGTTAACAGCCCGGAAAGGACACAGAGACAGTGTGAGGGGTCACAGAAAGAGAGACCTGGCTGCAGAGATTAAGGAAACCCCGGAGGGGAGAGTGTGCCCGTGTACTTGAACTGAGACTTGTAAGAACTATAACTGAAGTATAAATTGCCTTGAAGAACTTTGAGAGTAAACACGGAGACCCTGAACTTGCTTCCCTTGTCTGATTCCATCTGCTTGAGTGACATTCCCTCCATACAGGATTACAGCAAACCCTCCACCTGCAGAGCCACAGCCTGTCAGCACCAGCACCGAGGAGAGATTCCTGCAGCATCTAGCTAGTAAGTGAATTGCACCCAGCCTGCACACTACACCATAGACTTTAACCCTTACTGCCCCGGGGAATACAGTTCTACCCACTGGAACTTTTCCATCTACGCTGCTATTCCATCATCCCCGGAGGTTCTGCAGCAGCGGCGGCCCCATCACTGACCGCACTTAGTGGGTGGCGTCACGACCAACAATCCCATGTAAATATTCCCTATTTCATTGTCGAGCCAGGGACACGGCCCGGACCAGAACCACCCGTGACTTCCCCAGCAGTAACCCGGTCCGGTACCGAGTACCCCTGTCCCAGTGGGCCCGACACTGGCAGATATGAGTACAAGTTTGATACATAGTTAATGATTCGAGAGGATGGTGCAGGAGAATCTAGAGCTCAATATCCATACAATCAAGGGAAATGTGGTCCCTTTTGTGGCTTCAAAAATGGAGGAGTGGTTTAGCTCGCCAGTAACGCCTTGGAGGTTTTTTTGTCATGCCCGGCAGCATGACAAAAGAACGAGTTAAAAGAACGAGTCTTCAGTGCTGCTAGTGGTGTCCTAACAGATATGTGCACCCAGCTGTCTCCTGAAAGTGTATACTGCCTAATTTTGACCAAAATGAACAAGTCATGGCTCTCCAAGGACATTTCCACCTCAGTGGCAGACTGCTCAGGGTAGGCGATATTCTTTTCAGTTTGCTGCATTTATCTTGCCATTCTCTAATTTTTATTCTGAGTCAATTGATGCCTCTTTTTTTAAGTATGGAGTCTCTTTTTGGGGTCTCCTTGTCTGTTTCCTGAATTTAGCAGGGCTATGTAAGTACGCTGATTACACGTGTCATTCATCCCCCTGTTAATCATGAATGTTTAATGTTTAAATTCTAGGCCAGGCCCTGTTCCAGACCCAATAACGTGCCTGGTAGAGCCTCACACTTGAGGACTGCTGGAGGCTGGGCTGAGTAGAGCGTCGGCTCTAGATGCGGCCGATGATTTAACCGGTACCCCAGACAACTGACGGGGGGTCTTAGTTCCAAACTGGGATCCCTACCCCAAAGGACAGGCAGCTCAGTGACGACCAGGAGGACCCACAGGGGCCCGAGTCACCACCATACTGTCCGGAGACACCCACCAAGTGTACACAGAACGTTAACAGCCCGGAAAGGACACAGAGACAGTGTGAGGGGTCACAGAAAGAGAGACCTGGCTGCAGAGATTAAGGAAACCCCGGAGGGGAGAGTGTGCCCGTGTACTTGAACTGAGACTTGTAAGAACTATAACTGAAGTATAAATTGCCTTGAAGAACTTTGAGAGTAAACACGGAGACCCTGAACTTGCTTCCCTTGTCTGATTCCATCTGCTTGAGTGACATTCCCTCCATACAGGATTACAGCAAACCCTCCACCTGCAGAGCCACAGCCTGTCAGCACCAGCACCGAGGAGAGATTCCTGCAGCATCTAGCTAGTAAGTGAATTGCACCCAGCCTGCACACTACACCATAGACTTTAACCCTTACTGCCCCGGGGAATACAGTTCTACCCACTGGAACTTTTCCATCTACGCTGCTATTCCATCATCCCCGGAGGTTCTGCAGCAGCGGCGGCCCCATCACTGACCGCACTTAGTGGGTGGCGTCACGACCAACAATCCCATGTAAATATTCCCTATTTCATTGTCGAGCCAGGGACACGGCCCGGACCAGAACCACCCGTGACTTCCCCAGCAGTAACCCGGTCCGGTACCGAGTACCCCTGTCCCAGTGGGCCCGACACTGGCAGATATGAGTACAAGTTTGATACATAGTTAATGATTCGAGAGGATGGTGCAGGAGAATCTAGAGCTCAATATCCATACAATCAAGGGAAATGTGGTCCCTTTTGTGGCTTCAAAAATGGAGGAGTGGTTTAGCTCGCCAGTAACGCCTTGGAGGTTTTTTTGTCATGCCCGGCAGCATGACAAAAGAACGAGTTAAAAGAACGAGTCTTCAGTGCTGCTAGTGGTGTCCTAACAGATATGTGCACCCAGCTGTCTCCTGAAAGTGTATACTGCCTAATTTTGACCAAAATGAACAAGTCATGGCTCTCCAAGGACATTTCCACCTCAGTGGCAGACTGCTCAGGGTAGGCGATATTCTTTTCAGTTTGCTGCATTTATCTTGCCATTCTCTAATTTTTATTCTGAGTCAATTGATGCCTCTTTTTTTAAGTATGGAGTCTCTTTTTGGGGTCTCCTTGTCTGTTTCCTGAATTTAGCAGGGCTATGTAAGTACGCTGATTACACGTGTCATTCATCCCCCTGTTAATCATGAATGTTTAACATTTAAATTCTAGGCCAGGCCCTGTTCCAGACCCAATAACGTGCATCCATCCAGTGGCATTCTCCAATTTTTATTCTGGGTCAATTGATGCCACTTTGGTAATATCTGGCCCTAATTTTTTGAAAAGTGGAGACTCTTTTGGGGTCTCCTTGTATGTATCCTGAATGTAGCAGGGCTATGTGAGAATGATCCTTAAACGTGTCACTCATCCCCTTGTTACTCATGAATATTTAACCTTTAAATGCTAGGCCAGACCTTATGCCATGCATGCAGGCTGTGCTATTCTCCAATTTTTATTCTGGGTCAATTAATGACACTTTGGTGGTATCTGGCCCTAATTTTTTGAACTGAGGAGACTCTTCCCGGGGTCTCCTTCTTGTCAGTTTTGTGTATTTAGCAAGGCACAATGATGAAAATTTTAATTTTGAGGAAGAGAGCATTTTTTGCTGGTGTTTGTCACTAATTTGAGCTGTGTTGTCTGGCAGACATGAAGGCAGTGCCGGAAAAAAATAGCTCAGAAGCGACAGAATCAAATTATGTCCTTTATAAAAAAAGAAGTAATGGAAAGCAAGGACTTGTTTGGTGGCTAGTCATGACCGAGTGTAACCTGTAACAGGTGAATCCATGCTTGTCAGATAGCTTAGGGTCACACTTGGTATGCAGTTTTTCTGCATTTTCAAAACCTGTTTCCGTTTTTGGAAAATGCCATTTTTTAATCTTAAAAACGCTATACATGACCGCAAGCTTTAACGCATGGTACCTACCGTATATGTACCATGCTTTAACGGATGTATTTCCCATAGGGCCCCATGTTAAAAAAATGCATAGCATTTTTTAGCGTGCATTTTGGCACTGCGTTTTGTGCATGGGAGCCTATGGATCCATTAAAACCATCAGTTTTTCAAAAATTCTAAGTTGAAAAACTGATGCTTTTAACTGATCCATGGCTCAAGAGTGACCCTAGACATACTTAAAGAGGACCTGTCACTCCCTGCTGTATGTCAATCTAAATGCAGCACTGAATGCAGCATGTCTGCTACATTCAGGGAAGGGGTCCCCCATGTGTCTGTGTGCTGTATACCCCGAGATATAGGCTTAGAAAAATGTACAGTTAGAAGCCATGGAGACAGTCCCTATGGCTGGAGTAAGCTCGATTGACGGGGTCCATTCCCTCCCCCTTACATCTTAAGTAAAAGACCAAAAGAAACTTCAAACTGTGAGTCTGCGCCATTTGCCCAATATTCCACCTGCAGAGCTGGAGAGTGCTCTCCTCACAGACTGACTGGAAAGGCTGCAGCAGCAGGTAAGTAAGTAAACTGTACCTATTACAATACCTCATCCAGCACCAAGACAACCAGTGCTGCAGCTGCAAACTAAGTGCCTGTGTCAACTACAACCCCCATCACAACCACCATAGACTACTACCACTATTGCCCTGGGAACCTACAGCCCTACCCGTAGAGGGCTTACCACCTCAGCTGCCCCTAAGTCATTGTCCCCAGCTGCAACCAGGCAGTGGTGGCCCCTCTGGCCACAATACTCCGGGTGGCATCATGACTTTATCCCCTGTAAATAACCCCCAACTTTTAATTGTGGGCTCGGGATACGGTCCTGACCAAAACCACCATGATACCCCGTGATACCCTGGTCCAGTACCAAGTACCCCCTCCCAGTGGGCTCCACAAAAACAATAATATTCTGTAAGTGTGGCGCCCCTATGGCTAGGCACCACAGGGAGGTATTACACCTTGCAAGTATATATGTAGTGCCTCTGTATCTGTGGGTTTGGGGTTAAACTATTGAGTCTAAGGTTGGAGCCTAGGTTAGAGTAGTGAAAACCAGGAAGCACACTTCTTGATTATTGTTCTATACCTATGGGGGCTTATTGATTCTGATATGGTGTTTTGAACACAATCTACTCAAACTTATTTCCCCAATTTGTCCTGATGATTGCTACATTATACTGTACTGTCACAGTAAGGTAATGTGGCATTAATTGTCACCTGTCTTGCAACTATTATAGTTGTACGCTTCCTTGCAGGCGGTTTTCACCTTATACTCAGTTATGCTATTTAAGTTCTGTATGAAATTTTGCAGTTTGATGTGGCAGACGGGATCGAATTATCATTGTTTTTACGGTAATTGTTTCTAAATGGTCATGGTTTTTTCCTGTTATCATCTTTTTCAATAAATCTTTTACTACCAATGATTGTGTGTGTTATTACAGAAGACCTTCTTCTGTCTTTCAGTTCATGCTCACTTCTGTGACGCAACACCCATAGTATTGACCATCCAGGCAGTGCACCCCATCTCTCCTTGGGATCTACTGCAAGACATGCCAGCTCTGGAGGATGTCATCTTCCTCACCACTCCAGGGGCAGAAGATACTACAGCACCGGAACTGGAGCTGCCCACATCGGATATGGATACATATGTGACCTGGAGCTCCACCATGCTACCGCGCTACCCTGCCTCATACACAGCAAGGTCAGGATACAGTGCTGGCCTTGCATGCCAGAGGATGTCCTGAAGAGTTGACAGTCAGGAGGTGAGCCGTTCCCATTGCCAGCCAGGGAGCAGGAGATGTAACACTCAGGCAAATCTAGCAGCATGCCTGTCATTAATACACCTGCATCAAGTGCCGCAGCCACTGGATAGACAAATGCAGAAAGATTATGAAGAAGATGAGGAGGATGACGAGGGGAGGTAGTAGAAGCAGAAGGCCCTGTTTTTCAGCCTTTTGTCTCACCCTTGCTAGAGGCCTTGACTGGGAGAATGCCATGTGGGACCCCTACTCCCGCCAAGCAACTATACTATTAGGCATGAAACACCCTGGCCTGTCTCCTTTCTTAAGAAGATTAGGCTTGTGGATATTATAGCCTGAGAGTGGTTACATGGGCCTAAAGCCAATAAGTTTGATGACCAAAGTACCTGAGGCAAGGTTGTGGCATTCATCTAGGCTTGGCTTCTTAGCCTAAGAAGGTACTAGTCATAGGTGCTACATTAACTGGTCCACCCTGCTGCGTGACCATCTTGTCAAAAGACTGCACATTCTATGTTGGCAAGGAGGTCACCTTCATGAAAGTGAAGGGCAGCAAGTGGTGGTTTGCGGTTGGCGTAAGTCGGGTTGACACCGCAGATGACTTTTAAAACTGGCAGAAGGAGGCTGACCTGGAGAGATTGTTGCATCGGCTGGAGGCCAGGCCTCTTTGGTTAGCCACCCATCTGAACCAAAACCCATCGATCCTGAAGGGCCTGTTGGTGTTGCCAAGTTGCTCTCGTCTCTCCTAGAGAAGGGGTGGTCATCCCCTAATTCCTCCATCCTCTCTTCAAGCACTGGCCATGAAGTGGTGTGTGTGGGGACAGGTGGTGATGGAGAATGCCCCTGGATGAGTAGCCCCTGTGACTACCCCTGAGACTGCACGGCATCGGACTACAGTGAGAATGGCAATCTCCACCCTGTCCTTTAGTTGGCATTTTGTCCGGAGAAGATTTTTTTTTCAGTTATTTTTGAGTTCTTAGAAGAGCGAAGCCAGTTTTTTTGTTCATTTCAATTTTTCCCTTCCCAAGTTAAGCGCCAGTAGTGCTTCCCTTCTGGATTAGCGGGACTGCAGCCTTTGTGCTACACCTCAAAGCACTTAATGTACTGTACCCTTAATGGACTTTGCAACATTGTAATGGACTCTGTTGATCTCTGTGGGACTTTCCTTATATATACTGTGTATATTGATATATTTGTCTTTGAGACTTATTATAGTTTGTGCTAAAGGCCTATGTTCCTATGTTAAAATTATTACTGTTTGATAAATATTAGAGATTACATCATGTACCTCCATGGCCATTTTTCAAAAGTTGCTACAGTATTAAGTTATTTTTGCTTCACTCCTTGTGTGCTGGACTGTTTCTGCAAACAGGTGCTTTTATGCTGTTCTACAGAGACTGGCGAATAAGCTGCAGGCCTCTGGCCTAAAGTATTGAAATGCAAGGCACTACACACACTCCTGTAGAACAGGGCTGGCCTATTGCAGTCTTTAAGCACCGCAAACAGTGCATTTTTTCAGGAATCCCTTAGTATTACACAAGGTGCTGAATCATCACATCTGCAGATGATGAAATTAGCACCTGGGCAATGCTAATGAAATCCTTATAACATCCACTGTTATCAGACCTTAAGGACTGTAGTTGGCCACCTTTGCCATAAAAGCTTCTGTGGAGATAACCAGGGGACAAGAGGAATACTCGATCCCTTTCACCGCAACTGCTGTTCTCCCTGGATCCTCTTAGTCCCTTTGCCCATGGTGCATTGCTTGATGCTTTTTTTACAGGGATTTTGAGAATCTGCATCAAAATGTGCATATGTATCCTGAGACCAGCAGTCTATAACAAGTCATAAATGCTGTGGCCACATTCGTTTTTTTTTCTTTGCACATGTGGTTCAGATTTCTTTTTTCTGCCCCAAAATCTTCGCCAAATCTTCAAGGAAAAAAACACTTTGGCACTGCACTTCTGAAATCTCAAAGACTTTGCAGGCTTCAGGATAGACATGCAGATTTTGATGTAGAGTCTCAATATGTGCTTCAGAAGAAGCATCAAAGTATGTACCATAGGTACGGGGCCTTAGAACAATTTGGTGGGGTCATGTTCACAGAAAGCAGCCCCTATATGCTATGAGAGCATGCACAAAGGCATTGGAGACAGTGTGACAAGTGATGTCATCACAAATATTACTGCAGTTCAGACTCAAAGGGTCATACAGAGGCTATCCAGCAACTTTGAACTGAGCTGCACTCTCTGATGTCACCTCTCCACACACACGCTGTCTCATTATACCGGTGAGATATACCCACTACATCTTGTGCGATATCACAGCTCTTGTGAGACAGCTAGTGTTAGGTCATACAGTGGGATTCCCTGCTGCACGATACCCGCTATGTAACCTGAGACAACCACAGGGATGTCATGGCTTGTCACACTGCAGGAAGTAGTGCAGTACCATGTGTCCCACCATATGGCAGATGCAGTCACGGATCTTTCCTCCCATATGCTGTGACTACTACAGAATTTATATGGGTTTATTATTTTTTGGGGGGGTCACAAATTTTTTTTGCAGCCTTTTTAGAGAGGGTTGGAGGAAATGTGAGACTTTAAACAAATGCATTTTAATTTTAAAAAAGTTGAAAGAGGAATGTATTGGGGTGATTTTTCAAATAAAATATTTATTGTTGTGGTAATATGTCTCCTTACAGACTTGGTTAGTAATATCGGGTAACTAATTGACCTCTTGAAATTACTAACTTCTGGCCTTGCTGCCACCTGAGATCACCCAGCTGACTTCATTTCCAAATACCATTCATTACCTTGTTTCCCAATGCACCTCAGCAGTGAGAGACTGGGATGAAGCGTCATGAGTGGAGCATCTATTGTGGGCACCAGACTTGGGGTGGCTGCAGGCTGCTAATTTTTTTCAAGATTTTAAAATCTTTTAAGGTTTTCAAGATTACTCAACTTTTCAGCTGTTCAAGTGGCTGGATAGATGGATAGATAGATGGATGTAAAGCACAGATTGATTTATAGATTGATAGAAAAAAATACATAGATTTACAGATAGATAGATGTCAAATAGCTATATAATGTCCTATCCCCTATATATTGTAAGTTTGCACCCTTTAGTGCTTTTTATGTTGCACTTAAGGGTGTTTTATCTTTATATTTAGCTTTAAAAAGTGAATTAAAAAAAAGCTGTGGGATGCCTCCTATTTTTCTTCGCCACCTAGGGTACAGCAGACAGCTGCAGCCTGCAGACTACAGCTGGTGGCTTTATCTTGGCTGTTATCAAAATGGGGGTGGCCCATGTCAATATTTTCAATTTTTTTTTTCATTTTACAGTAATCTGATGTCAGTTTATTTTCCATACTGGCAACCAATCACAGATGCCGGCAGAGAGAATGGCTGGGGCTAAGTCTGTCCTTAACCAATTGGGGGAGGAAGCAGTCAATATGTCTGAGGTTCATGATTGGGGATCCACTGTTAAATGGTTTGAGCTGTGTTTTGAAAGTGCTTTCTAGGCCCTTGAATTTGCCTCCTATTAATTTTAACAGGGTACAGAAGTTTGGCGAACTGTTCGCCAATCTATTTGGCAAACGTGCTCCTTCGGCGAACTGAACCTGAACTTTAAAAAGTTTGCTCATCTCTATAGGTGAATCCATGCTTATCGGATACTTAGATTGTGGAAACACAGAGACATTTAACACATCACACATCCGTTATATTGAGATGAACCTTTCCAAAATGTTCTGTGTGTATGGCAGGGATTAAAGCAGTGTTCAGAAAATGGAGCTCAGAAGCAACAGATTTAAATGTGTCCTCTATAAGAAGAAGTAATGGAAAGCAATGACCTGTATCATGACTAGTCGTGACCAAGTGTAACTTGTGGTATGTGAATCCGTGCTTGTTGGATATTTAGGCTAGGGTCACATTTGGTCCTTAAATTGCTTTCACCGCATCCAGATCTGGATGCGGTGAACACAATTTGCTTCAGACACATTTTGCAAGCAAAATGTATTGCTGAAGCCCCAATCCGGTAACCAGATTGCTGTGGATATGCGCAGCGCCATAGATCTAATGTAAAAGCCTTCAGGACCTTGGACAGCACACATACTATACGTACATTACGTATAGTATGTGCGCAGCTGTCAGTGAAGCCGCGGCTTCATTCAGAAAATTGTACCGAGCCGACAGGAGTCGGCTTACTGTACATAAGATATTAACCCATAACATGCCCTCCTGAGTAGGGAGCATGTCTCTGGGGGGGTGGGCACCCCCTAGAGACATGATGGGCACAATTACTAGTAATATTTAGTCTATTTTAACACTGTTAACACTTTGCTTATCCCGGTGGCAGCCGGGATAAGCAAAGTAGACGGTAACCACATTGCTCAGGATTACACATCCTGAGCAATGCGGTTACCGTATTGCGGGGCACAGAACTGCTCCGAAAACTGCAGCCTGCATGATTTTTCACACAGGTTGCAGAGCCGGAGCCGGTAACCGGATTGCTTTTAAAGCAATCCAGTTACCATAATGGGCTCCTATGAGGAGCATTTCCTGCTCCGGTTTTGAGCTTTTTAAAAGCTCAGAACCGGATCAGGATTTAAAAAAAACAATGCATGTGTGGCCCTAGCCTTAGATTTTGGAAATACACCGATGTTTAACACATTATGCATTCATCGTATTGACATGTATCTCTTAACTTCATCATTCCAAAATGTTCTGTTTTGTCTGCCAGATGTGTCAGGAAAATGGAGCTCAGACATAAAAGACTAAAATTTTGTCCTCTGTAAGGCTAGGGTCACACATGCCGATCCATTCTTCTAAGCGTTTTACATGACCAATCCATTTTTCCTAGCCAGCATTTTGTGCCTCCTGTGTTCTTGGACGTTTTTTTGGACTTAGTAATTTTTTCTTAAAAATGCATATGTATTAACACGTGTTAACGCATTTTACCTTTATGTACGATGCGTTAACGCATGAGTTTCCCATAGGGCCACATGTAAAAAAAAATGCGTGCGCTTTTTACTGCTAGCAACGTTTTTTGGATGCTGAACAAAAACGCATGCGTTTTTGAAAAAGACAGTTACACTTAAGTGGACTATCCGTTAATGGATATGCGTTTTTAGACTTAAAAAAAAAGTCCAAAAACTGATCCCAAAAATGGATCCAGGGCAAAACGGATGCCATGTGTGACCCTGGCCTAAGATTGATGAAAATATTTAAGCCTCACAAAAGACAAAAGGATTTTAGGAGTGATACCTTAATTGGCTAACCAGAAAAAGTTATATTTGCAATCCTTGAGAGCACAAGGGTCTCTTAGTCAGGCTGGTTTAAAGATTAATTACTGAGACAAAAACACAACATTATTGCCACACTTGGGAGGTAAGTGAAACAGGTAACAGGTAGGTGTAATGGGCGAAGGGATCAGGAGGATCAGGAGGAGCTAATCTGACCCTTAACCTGGGGGTCCGTAGCTCACCCTGCTCTTGGAGGTACCTCTAATGGTGAGGAGGTCTGAGTCTCTGCCCTATTCCCTGGCTCCTGAATAGCCCTAACTCCACCCACGGATCCGAGATCATAGCTACTCCCAAGAAAAGACTTCAGCCCAGCAGCTAAGCAACAGCACAGCACCAAGACCTAGATCAAATAACTCTATCAGCAGCATCTGACAGAGGAGAGGAAATGCTATTTAAAGCCAGGGGGAGGGGATTCCAGGCAAGTCACACATCAACCCCCTCAACCAGCAGCTGAACATAATAGTGAATGCAGCTCTGGAGCACAACACAGGAGGCAAATACCAAAGACAAGGCAAAGGCTGGAACGTTCTTCTCAGCATGAATTCAAAGATTTTTCTTTCTTTATTGTTTATGAAATAACCTTTAAGTATTAGGACTTTTAAATCTGCCAAACTGTGGCCAAGTCACAGAAATGTATTCCCACAGTCGTATTTAGTTCATTCCTTTGTGTGTGCCTGTGTAGACGTATCCTTGATTGCAGGTCCACCACTAAGGGGGTACTCCTCTGCCTGGAGTCACGGGCCTGGGCCTCACAGCAAGGTGTGTGGCCCAGGCATCAGGGAGCAGGGAGCCCCGGACATGAAAGACTCCAGGGAGGCCTTCCCCCTGGCCAGCACACGCTGCTTTTAGCCAGCAGCAGCACTGTGTCTGTGCACTTAGGCCATGTCAGCAACACACCTCAGTGCCCAGGAGGCTCGCCCAGGCTTGCCCACCCGCTCAGTACCAGTACTGAACAGGGTGCCTGCCCACTGCTGCCAGGCCCGCCCACCCACTCAGTACCAGTACTGAACAGGGGGCCCGCCCACTGCGCCCAGGCCTGCCCACTCACTCAGTATGTACAGGGGGCCTGGCCCGCCCACCAAAACAAAGAGAGGCTGGGGGAGAACGGACCGGAGGCCACAGCATGTGGTGGAGCAGGCAGTCAGGCTGGAGGAGGAGGAGGCGAGCAGCCACAGGTGGTGGTGGCTGACAGCCAGCAGTGCACTGGTAAGACAGTAAAGGCAGCACAAATGGCCTATGAGCACACCTCGTACACACTCGACTCCGCTCCTTACACCTTGTACACACGGCTCCATTCCATACACCTCGTACACACTCGGCTCTGCTCTAAACACCTCATACACACGGCTCTGCTCTGTACATCTTGTACACACAGCTCCGCTTCGTGCACCTCATACACATTCTGCTCCGCTCTGTCCACTCGTACACACACGGCTCTGCTCCGTACACCTCGTACATACATGGATCTGCTCCATACACCTTGTACACACGCGGCTTCCCTCCGTACACCTTGTAAATACACAGCTCTGCTCCGTACACCTTGTACCCACATGGCTCGGCTTTGTACACCTCGTACAAACGTGGCTTGACTCCATACACCTCGTACACATGTGGCTCGACTCTGTACACCATGTACACACATGGCTTGGCTCCGTACACCTCATACATACGTGGCTCGACTCCGTACACCTAGTGCACACGCAGCTTGGCTCCATACACCTCGTACACATGCGGCTCCACTCTGTACATCTTGTAGACACATGGCTCTGCTCCGTACACCTCGTACACGCGGCTCGGCTCCGTACACCTTGTACACGCGGCTCGGCTCTGTACACATCGTACACATGGCTCGGCTCCGTAAACCTAGTACTCTCGCTTGGCTCCGTACACCTCGAATGCACGGCTCCGCTCCGTACATCTTGTACACATGGCTCAGGTCCGTACACCTCATACACACGGCTCCGCTCCATGCATGTGTGTGTATCTAGGTGTAGAGTGCTGTGTGTGTACATTGTGTATGTATAGGAGCCGTGTGTATCTGTTCCTTCCATTATTCTATTATAAGTTAACCTCCAGGCTTCAGTAATATGGCACCAGCAGTTTTGAAGCCTGAAGCACAGTGATGACGTCAGTGCCGATTACCCAGGACGCACAGTGATGACGTCATCAGCGGTCCGGAATTTCCTTGCGGTGAGTTTGTGTCACAATGGCCATAATGGCGAGGGGGGGGTCAGTCAGGGCAGGGTGATGGCGGCTGGCCGCTGGTGTATGGTGCCCCGCCGGGCTGGGGGGGGGCAGTAAGTGCCTGGGCACGGTGACGATGACTGGCCATTGGTGTATGGGGCCATGCTGGGCCGGGGGGGGGGGGCAGTCAGGGCCAGGGAAGGGTGATGACAGCTGGCTGGTGTATTGGGCCCCTCCGGGTCAGGGGGACGGGCAGTCAGGGCCGGCCAAGGCAGGGTGATGGCGGCTGGCTGGTGTATGGGGCCCTGCTACTTGATTCAGATATTCAGTGGCATTGAGGTTTCCATTGATGAAGAATGGCTCCACTATCTTTGTACCCCATATACCACACCATACCATCAATTTTTGTGTTCCCACAGTCTTGGAGAGATCTGTCCACTGTAGGTTAGTGTCAGACCAATAGTGGTGGTTTTATTTGTTAACTTCACCTTTCACAAAAATGTTTGCCTCATCGCTCATCTGAAGGCAATTGTCTATGCTGTGAAGATACAATATGTGCAGCAACTGAAACAACGGATACTGGAAGCCTGTGCTAGCATTTCATCTGCAGTGTTGCTATCAGGGTGTCAAGAGAGAGGAAAAAGAGGGTTGCATTGACAATCCAACACAATGGGCAGCACTTATTTCATAAGTGGTCATAAACTTGTAAATAACTCATGAAAGAATAATGTTATGTTAAAACCAAGCACACCATTATTTTTCCTATGAAATTCTCAATAAATTTGATGTGTCACATGACCCTCTTCCCATTGAAAAAAAAATAAAATTGGCCGACTTCAAAATGGCCACCATGGTCACCACACATCTGGAAAAGTTTTCCACTTCACATACACATACACTAATGTGCCACAAACAGGAAGTTGATATCACCAATCAATCTCATTTAATTTAGGTGCATGGATATAAATGGACCACCCTGTACATATTCAAAATAGTACAAAAAATACAGAAGTTTAAAAAATGTTACAAAAAAATCTTAATTACATAAAATTCCTCAATAAAACAGAATCAGATCTGTTCTCTTATTTAAACCAGCAGGATGGGAGGTCTCCATCATAAGCATCCAGTGTACCTTCTGGCTGAGCAGTTTCTGTCTCCAATCACCACCTCTCTTGGGCTTATTAACGCTCTCGATCCAAAAGAATTCAAAGCTAATTAAATTCCCAGCATGGGTCTGAAAAAGATTCCAGGACACGTTAGAGCAGTGATGGCTAACCTATGACAGAGGTGACACGTCGAGACATTTTTGCTGACAGCATCTGGAAGTGGGGCCACTCTCATGTTGAGAGTGCAGCACAGTGGCCAATAAATGAACAGTTTATAAGTAACAGTTCACACCCAGGAAGGCCTGGAAATGGTACAGTTTCTGAGAACAATTCCAGAACTGGATGCAGTGCAGAGTAGCAAAAGGAAAGTCCCGAACAGTCCTGAGCATGCAACTACAATAAAGTAAACAAACAGAAAAGCTGCAGTGGAGCTTTTTAAAGCAAACTGAGCTCATGTGATGTGAGGCAGACTTAGCAGAAGCTGAAGCAGTAACTCCAGTGGCGTAACTACCGGCATAGCAGCCGTAGCAGTCGCTTTGGGGCCCGGCGCTTGTGGGGGGCCCGGACCCAGCGCCTGCTACGCAGCCGCTGCTATACCGACAGCTGCGCCTGCGATACCTGTCATTGTGTGTGGCCGTCAGGTGTGGGGGTGGGGGCCCGGCCGGGGACAGCCGCGCCCGAGGGGCCCCCCCTGGCAAGGTGGATGCCGCAGCCGCTTCTATTCAAAGCAGCCGCAGGCGCCTCACACAGAGATCAAGGGGCTGCCTGCCTGCCTGACGCTGTGTGTTTGTTCTCTGCAGATCTCCGCCCCCTGGCCGGCCTGTGACCTCGCTCCGAGTCCTCCTTGACTTGTCCTGCTAACTTACTGACCAAGTGACCGGTCACTTTACAGCACACAGAGCAGACAACAAGCCAGGATTGGAAGGAGCATGAGCTGCTGCTGCACTGAGCACTGAGGTGAGAGGCGCCGCTAATAACAATATTTATTGACAGTGTCAGTGAGCAGCCGGCAGCATGGGGGGGCCTGTATATACCCTGTGTCTGTGTGTGCTGCTGGGACACTGTGAGGGGGCCTGTATATACCACCACCAGGGGCCTGTATATACCACCACCAGGGGCCCTGTATACCACCACCAGGGGCCCTGTATACCACCACCAGGGACCTGTATATACCACCACCAGGGGCCTGTATATACCACCACCAGGGGCCTGTATATACCACCACCAGGGGCCTGTATATACCACCACCAGGGGCCCTGTATATACCACCACCAGGGGCCCTGTATATACCACCACCAGGGGCCTGTATATACCACCACCAGGGCCCTGTATATACCACCACCAGGGGCCCTGTATATACCACCACCAGGGGCCTGTATATACCACCACCAGGGGCCTGTATATACCACCACCAGGGGCCTGTATATACCACCACCAGGGGCCTGTATATACCACCACCAGGGGCCCTGTATATACCACCACCAGGGACCTGTATATACCACCACCAGGGGCCTGTATATACCACCACCAGGGGCCTGTATATACCACCACCAGGGGCCTGTATATACCACCACCAGGGCCCTGTATACCACCACCAGGGGCCTGTATATACCACCACCAGGGGCCTGTATATACCACCACCAGGGGCCTGTATATCCCACCACCAGGGGCCCTGTATATACCACCACCAGGGGCCTGTATATACCACCACCAGGGGCCTGTATATACCACTGGGGCTGCTGTAATACTGCTGGGGCCTGTATATACCACTGGGGAGGCTGCTGTATACCACTGGGGCTGCTGTAATACTGCTGGGGCCTGTATATACCACTGGGGAGGCTGCTGTAATACTGCTGGGGCCTGTATATACCACTGGGGAGGCTGCTGTATACCACTGGGGCTGCTGTAATACGGCTGGGGCCTGTATATACCACTGGGGAGGCTGCTGTATACCACTGGGGCTGCTGTATATACTGCTGGGGCCTGTAAGGGGGTGTGTCTTGAAGGGGCGTGTCATTGAGGGCGTGTCTTGGAGGGGCGTGTCATTGGGGGGGGGGTGTCTTGGAGGGGGCCCCGTTCAAAAGTTTGCTATGGGGCCCTGCCAGTTCTAGTTACGCCCCTGAGTAACTCACTCTACACAGTGCAGCTTTATGCCAAACTGGAAGCAGGTGTAGTTAGCTGCCATCTTGGAAAAGGGCGAGGAGATACAAAGGGTAATCTGAAGAGTTGAAATCCTGACACGGTGTGTGCTTGCTGCAATCGCTTCAATACCTGACGGTTCAGTATCCGGAGGTGTGTCAACTCTCCTGCTGAGAGCAAAGCATGAACAGTGACCATCTTACCTCTGTTAGTAAAATTAGTAAATCAAGAGGCCTCATTCGAGACTCTACTTAACCCTTAATTGCCTGCAAGGATAACAGCTTATCTCCTGTATTTGCCCCAGTGATGGAGTACACAAAAAATAAAAAAGCAAGATTTAAAATTTGAAGCAGTAGCCAACTCTTTTAAGAGATATGAATTGAGATGCCACTATCGATTGAAAATTTAGCAAATGAAATTCAGCAACAAAAAAGTCACTAAGATAGGGTAAAGAATTATTAGTTTTTTTGTTTTTGCTTTATTAATATATACAGTACATGCCGTATATTAAAAATATTAATTTTTGTTATTTGAGCTACAAATATGACAAAATGATGGATTTTTCGAGAAGTGACAGACCACCTGAGTTATGCACAAGTTTTTTTTTTTTTTTACAAATTCTGATACACCGAGCTCAAAAGGTTGGCCATCACTTACGTATACAAAAGCAAGGAAATCCTGAAAACATGATCTCTTGGTGGGATTTGAGGACTGTAGATGGGGAACAATGCCATGCGTAATTTCATAAATTGACTGACTCCCAATAATTTGTATAATGCATAAGGCGAGCCATAATACAATTATTAAAGGGGTATCTTGGGAATTTAATACTGATTAATTATCCTCAGGATAATGTCAAATTCAATGGGGATTAGCACAGCTCTGTATATTATGTATTAGCAATGAATGATACTGCAGCTCTGTTCCACTTAGGTTCAGATTCCTATAGTTAATTGATCATTGTATTCTCAAAGACAGATGCCCAATAATCAGCTGCATGTTTATAATTTTCTACATTGTGCAAGATCATGCCCAAACTGATCAGATAATAAAAATGCATTTATCATGTCACAGAAGAAGGAATCTTCTTTAGAGTTAAGGAAACCTTTGAAGTTCAGGTGCGGTTTGCTTAAAGGGAACCAACCATCAAAAAATACCTATCTAACCTCTAAATATCTGTCCCTGGGGCCCTAAATGACTATTCTAACCATCCCTGACTGACTAAATCTAACTAAGTACAGGCACAATAAATCACTTTTATACTTACCAAATTCTTGTCGGCTGGGCGTTCCTCCAGGCTCTCTGTCAGCGAGGCGGGTCTCCTCGCTGCTGTCCGTCTTCCTTCCAGGGCGGCATCTTCTTCCTACGAATTCAAAATACCCGCCCATTGCGTCCTCGCAATGAGCAGGTCACATGCTGCAGGCCCCGCGTCACTTCCGCCGCGTCGCTGGGACTGTGACGCGCCCAGGCCGGCTTCAGCATGCCATCTGCGCATGCTCAGAAGCCGGTCTGAGTGCACCAGTGACGCGGCGGGCGGAAGTGACGCGGGGCCTGCAGCACGTGACCTGCTCATTGCGAGGACGCAATGGGCGGGTATTTTGAATTCGTAGGAAGAAGATGCCGCCCTGGAAGGAAGACGGACAGCAGCGAGGAGACCCACCTCGCTGACAGAGAGCCTGGAGGAACGCCCAGCCGACAAGAATTTGGTAAGTATAAAAGTGATTTATTGTGCCTGTACTTAGTTAGATTTAGTCAGTCAGGGATGGTTAGAATAGTCATTTAGGGCCCCAGGGACAGATATTTAGAGGTTAGATAGGTATTTTTTGATGGTTGGTTCCCTTTAACTAGCAGATGTACACATATCTTCCAAATCCCATTCAAATCAATGGGTGGCAAACTCAAGGGCATTAAAAAACTCCTTAAAGGGGTCCCAAAAGCTGCCAAACACAGCTCAAACCATTTTACAGTGGAGCCCCGTTGTTTTAGCTTGCTAGACTATTACTTACCATGCTTCAGCGCCACTGTCACCCTGCTTCTGGGCCTGCTTATGAACCCCAGACATGTTCAATGCTCCACCCATGATTGGCTAAAGTCAGACTTACCCCACCAACCCTCTCTGCCAGTGTCTTTGATTGGTTGCCAATATGTAAGTACTGTAAAAATAAATAAATTATTGAAAAAATTGGTGTGGAATTCCCCTCAATTTTGATACCAGCCAAGATAAAGCAAATGGCTGGGGTTTGATATTCTTAGCCCTAGGAGATATAGTTATTGCCCCCCCACAGGGTAAGAATAGCAGCCCGCTGCCGCTCCAGAATATAGCACATTCATTACAAGCATCATATCTTGGTGCTTCATCCTGGCTCTCCCCGCTGCCCTGGTATGGTGGCAAACTGGGTAATAGAAGGGATTAATGACAAATAAGTATTATCAGCTGTTATCAACCCCTGGATTGGTAATGTTGATGTGTCTATTATACCATCACCATACAAATCCAGTGAGTAAATAGCTAAAAAATCAGAGACGTAGAGAAAAATCCTTTATTAGAAATCACACATGTATTAAGCCCAAACATTCTCAACTTTGAAGGTAATTCACACAGCATGATATCCAGCGAAGCACACTTGGCATGGCTGCATTGCTATGACAGGTCCATGAGCTACATGTATTTCTATGGAGTTGCAAGCTTCTGTGCAGAGAGCACATTGCTGTGCATGGTAATGCATGTGAGTCTCGCATATCTTTCACCCAGTGTGACTCCAACCTCACACTGAACTGCGGCTGTGAGGGTGAAGTCAGATAGTTTATCTGAGGTCACCACAGAAACAGCTGTTGTGGTTACTATGGTAACTCAGTTGTGATTGTGGATGAACTGTCTGATGTCACTGCTCACATCCTGCTGTCAGCGAGATCAAGCGGCTGCAGTGTGTGACGCAGTAATGGTCTCTGCTCACTGCTTGCTGCTATGCCTGGACATCACTTTGGATTATCGTCAAAGGGTATGTTTGGACTTAATAAATGAGTAACAGCAGGTTCTTTGTGTGTTTTATTTACAATAAAGGCTTTTCTCTTTGTGTTTTATGTCTAGTAAAGTATTTTTCTCTTTATGTTTTTTAACAGTTTACTCACTGGATTGCTGATGTGGGGGTATCATAGATGTCTTAATGTTACCAATCCAGGGGTTGATGACATATGTCAATACTCATCTGTCATTAACCCCTTCTATATCCCTGACTGTCACCACACCAGGGCAACAGGAAGAATTGGGGTGAAGCACCAGGAATGGCCCAAATTTAGGAGGTGCCAGTTCTAGCATGGCTGTGGCCTGCTATTTTTAAGGTGGTGAGGGTCCATGGATGGCCCTCCACACTTAATGTATGCCAGACCAAAGCTGTCGACTTTACCTTGGCTGGTAATCAAAAATGGGGGAGACCCTACACATTATTTAACATTTTTTCACACTATTTAATTAATTTATAAATAAATAATTTCAAAAAATTATTTGGGTTGACCTACGTTTTGGATTACCAGACAAGGTAATGCCGCCAGCTGTGATCTACAGGCTGCAGCTTACAACTGTAACTTAGCTTGCGATAAAAAATAGGGAGGACTTCACACCATTTTAAAAATATTAACCTTAACAAAACCTTCTTCAGCTTCCCAGCATCTATGGTTCAGTCACCCACATATTGCTTACTTGATTTTTGCTGCTTTCTGTTCACTCAGCTTTCCCACACAGCACCAGGATTAGGGACTCATTCTCGCCCCAGCATAGCTCTTTCTTGGCTGGCAGACCCCTGGCTGAACTAAAAAGTTGTTTGTCTCTTTTCAACCTAGGTACTGGCCCCTCCGTCTGTGAGCTCATCCCAACTTTAACTATTTTGGTCATTGCAATCAGTCTCTGCAGACTTTCACTTTCACTTACATTCTTGTTCAAAGAATTTTATTGATTTTTTAAATGACATAACAAGTAAATTATTCTTACAAGAACAGTGGTATATCTTTTAGGATACAATATGTAAAGCAAAAACATTGTATTAAACTTAATTGTAACTGAGCGTTAATCCTGAGCAAAGTCGAATATCTGTAAATAAATGAGAAATCATGCATAGAATTGATTGTATAGTTGCAACAGATAAGAATAATAGAAATTAATTTAGTTTTGACGTTGAACTTAGAAGGAAGAAAAAGGAGAGGGTGAGGGATATATACATCAGGGAGGAAGGATAGGGTCTTGTTCTCTCAGCATAAAAGTTGAGTTGAGCCAGGAACATTAACATTAAAGTAACTATTCCAACACCGCCATTTCTTCTCATATCTCCCAAAAAGTTTATTCCTCATAGCGAATGAGAGTTCATTGGAGTTATGGGTGGCGATTTTTTCAAGTAGAACATTGAACTTTGGCGGCTGGGGGTCTCTCCAGTTCATTGCTATGAGATTTTTGGCAGCTAATAAAATGTGAGTAATAAGGGGTCTGAAGTCTTTTGGGATTGAGTTTATGCCAAGTAAGAGAAGTACCAGTTCTGGAGTTAATGTAATGTCACTATTTGTGATCTCATTAATTAGTATTTGAATTTCACCCCAGTATGTTTTAAGAGATTCGCAGTCCCAGAAAACATGTGAGATATTACCTTCTTTGAGACAATCCCGCCAACACAAAGGAGAATTGTCGATTTTAATTTGGTGAAGTCTAACAGGTGTATAGTACCAGCGAAGAAGAATCTTATAATGCGATTCAATGAGTGAAGAGCAGGGGATGTGAGAGTGAAGATTTACAAGTGTTTTGCTCAGAGATTCTGTGGAAATAGGGGATTTTAGTTCCCTTTCCCATGCTACTATATTAGTGGAATTGGTTAGTGCTGTGTCCGAGTTCATTTCCTTATAGATATTGTTAGTCTTCCAAAAGGTAGGGTTTTTTGGGTATCTGAACATTTGACTAACATTTATGGGTAGAAAAAAGTTGATTTTGGGTTTAGAAGTAAGGTTATTGATTTTGTCCCATATTTTAACCTCTTGTTCAATCAGGTTAAATGTTGTACTCAGATCATTAAAGGGGATTAGTTTTTTTTCGTTATTTATTATGTCCGATATAAACTTTATTCCGGCAATTTTCCAGGAATCTATTTTTAGGCCTGGGGAAATGATTTCTAAAATTTCTATGGGAATCCAGTTGGGCGCAGTAGTTGGATGTGAGTCAGAGATTTTTGCCATAAGGCGTCTCCAGGATTGAATCGCTGCTTTGACTGTGTGCTCTTTCGGGAGTCGCTTGGATAGGTCACATAGGTAAGAGAGCAACAGAAGAATTATTCCATTTTTGGAGTATTTGGTTTCTTCCAGGGTGAGCCAGCTGGGTCTAGTGTCTTGATTCCACCATATCTGGCTAAGTTTAATTACAGAAGCATTATAGTAAGCCGACAAGTTAGGTATTGCCAGACCGCCATTTGATTTACTTTTCTCAAGTAGTATTCTCGCCACTCTAGGTTTTTTGTGTCCCCAGATGAAGTTCATTAATTGAGTTTGTAGTTTTTTAAACCATGACTGTTTAGGGGGTAGAGGAATGGAGCGGAAAACGTAGAGTAATTTAGGAAGTACAAACATTTTGTACGCTTCAACTTTACCGAACCAGGAAACGTCAATTTTGGAAATATGTTGAAGGTCTGCTTGGATAACTTTGAAGATTTCAGAGAGGTTAGTGTTTGCCATATTAGGGCCCTTTCACATCAGCGTTTTTTTAAATTTGCGGCAGATGCGGTGAAAAAACCGCATCTGCCGCAACTGCCGCATAACGGTTCCACTTGCGGCACGGTTGCGGTTTTTTCCATAGGAAGTATAGGGGGACTTGCGGCAGATGCGGCAAGTGCGGTATTGCACTTGCGGCAGGTGCGGCAGAGAAAAAAACCGCAGTAAGCCGCGGTTTTTTTCTCTGCCGCACCTGCCGCAAGTGCAATACCGCACTTGCCGCATCTGCCGCAAGTCCCCCTATACTTCCTATGGAAAAAAACCGCAACCGTGCCGCAAGTGGAACCGTTATGCGGCAGTTGCGGCAGATGCGGTTTTTTCACCGCATCTGCCGCAAATTTAAAAAAACGCTGATGTGAAAGGGCCCTTAGAAATTTGTTTAGTAATTTTAATGCCCAGGTAGTCCATGTCTTCTCTGTCCCAGTTGAAGTTAAATTCTAGTTTAAGGGATTTTAGTAATTCTGGATCTAGGTACCTATGGAGAACTTGGGTTTTTTTGAGGTTGATCTTGTATTGAGATACCTTAGAAAACTCCTCAATTGATGCTAGAAGGTTACGTAACGAATTGGGAGGGTCCGAAAGGGTAAGAATTATGTCGTCAGCAAAGAGACTGATTTTATATTCTTTGTATTTTGTATGTATTCCTTTAATCAGTTGGTTCATACGGATCCTCTCGGCCAGAGGTTCAATGTAGAGGTCAAAGAGGGATGGAGAAAGTGGACAGCCTTGTCTCGTTCCATTTGTAAGTGTAAATACCTCGGAAAGAACGTTATTAGTTAGGACTCTTGCTGTAGGGAAGGAGTAAAGTGCTTGAATTATATTGAGTATACTGCCTCTAAAACCAAATTTTTTTAGGGTTTCAAAAAGATAGCCCCAATGGACCCTGTCAAATGCTTTTTCAGCATCAACAGAGACCATAATTGTTGGGGTGGTGCTCTTTTCTGTATGGGACATTAAGTTTAGTATTCTTCGAGTGGCGTCTGTTGAACTTCTGCTCTGAATAAATCCCACCTGATCGCTATGTATTAGTTTCGGGATAACTTTTTGAATTCTTGCATTGATGGTTTTAGTAATAATTTTGAGGTCCGAATTTAACAGAGAGATGGGTCTATAGTTGGCGACATTTTCTGTGTCTCCCTTGTTTTTAGGTATAACAGTTATGGTAGCTTGTAACATTTCTTTGGGAAAAAGTGCATTATTGGATGTCGTAAAATTTAATAATTTAGTGATGTAGGGCGATAAGGTCTCTTGGAAGGCAGAAAAATACTCGTTCTGTAGACCATCGGGGCCAGGAGATTTGCATTTCTTGAGAGAATGAATAGTGTCCGAGACCTCTGACTCCGTGAATGGGGAGTTTAAGAATTCAATATCTTGTTTGGATAGAGACGGGAGTTCGACAGAGTCGAGGAACGATGAGATATTGGGTAGGGTTGGAGTGGGCTCCATAGGAGTATCTTTGAGGTTGTAGAGGGCTTTGTAAAATTCGGCAAACGTGTTAGAGATTGTTTGTGGTAATTTCTGAAGGATGTTGTGTTTATTCCTAACTTGTGTAATGTTAGATTTAGTCCTACGAATTTTTATCATCCTCGCAAATAGTTTTGAGGGTTTGTTTGTGCAGCTGTAATAGTTAGATTTAGTAATTCGCGAGAGCTTGTCAAAGTCTGAAATTAACAGGGATTTAAGTTGTAACCTAAGTGCGAGAATTTCCTTAAAAATTGATTCATTAGGGGAGATTGTAACGGTTACTTCAAGTTCTTTAATTTTTTTGATTAATGTTTCCGTGTCTTTTAAAAGGGATTTCTTGTATTTTGAATTTAACTGGATAAGGAGGCCTCTAATTACCGCCTTATGGGCCATCCATCACTTACATTCTTACATACAGCTGTGATTATACTATCAAATAACCAACACTGCTATATCTGTGCCTTACACTATACCTCATTATATTTACAAACAGTTCAACACATCACCTTATGACACACCATTACAAAACATCTGCTACATTTTCCTATTACTATATTACAATTTGCATAATACACTCTATGAAATGAAATCACACACAATACAATGAAATCATCGATGTCTTTATGGGGGCACAGGACTGCAGGTCCACCCTCTTACAGTGGGACATTAAATACCTGTTTGACATCTACAGTTGTGGCCAAAAGTATTGACACCCCTGCAATTCTGTCAGTTAATGCTCATTTTATTCCTGAAAATGATTACAATCACAAATTCTTTGGTATTATTATCTTCATTTAATTTGTCTTCAATGAAAAAACACAAAAGAGAATAAAGCAAAAAGCAAAACATTGATCATTTCACACAAAACTCCAAAAATGGGCAGGACAAAAGTATTGGCACCCTCAGCCTAATACTTGGTTGCACGACCTTTAGCCAAAATAACTGCGATCAACCGCTTCCGGTAACCATCAATGAGTTTCTTACAATGCTCTGCTGGAATTTTAGACCATTCTTCTATGGCAAACTGCTCCAGGTCCCTGATTTTTGAAGGGTGCCTTCTCCAAACTGCCATTTTTAGATCTCTCCACAGGTGTTCTATGGGATTCAGGTCTGGACTCATTGCTGGCCACCTTAGAAGTCTTCAGTGCTTTCTCTCAAACCATTTTCTAGTGCTTTTTGAAGTGTGTTTTGGCTCATTGTCCTGCTGGAAGATCCATGACCTCTGAGGGAGACCCAGCTTTCTCACACTGGGCCCTATATTATGCTGCAAAATTTGTTGGTAGTCTTCAGACTTCATAATGCCATGCACATGGTCAAGCAGTCCAGTGCCAGAGGCAGCAAAGCAACCCCAAAACATCAGGGAACCTCCGCCATGTTTGACTGTAGGGACCGTGTTCTTTTCTATGAATGCCTCTTTTTTTCTCCTGTAAACTCTATGTTGATGCCTTTGCCCAAAAAGCTCTACTTTTGTTTCATCTGACCAGAGAACATTCTTCCAAAATGTTTTAGGCTTTCTCAGGTAAGTTTTGGCAAACTCCAGCCTGGCTTTTTTATGTCTCTGGATAAGAAGTGGGCTTTTCATTCAGACGCTGACAGATAGTACGGGTTGACACTGTTGTACCCTCGGACTGCAGGGCAGCTTGAACTTGTTTGGATGTTAGTCAAGGTTCTTTATCCACCATCCGCACAATCTTGCGTTGAAATCTCTTAATTTTTCTTTTCCGTCCACATCTAGGGAGGTTAGCCACAGTGTCATGGGCTTTAAACTTCTTGATGACACTGTGCACGGTAGACACAGGAACATTCAGGTCTTTGGAGATGGACTTGTAGCCTTGAGATTGCTCATGCTTCCTCACAATTTGGTTACTCAAGTCCTCAGACATTTCTTGGGTCTTCTTTCTTTTCTCCATGCTCAATGTGGTACACACAAGGACACAGGACAGAGGTTGAGTCAACTTTAATTAATGTCAACTGGCTGCAAGTGTGATTTAGTTATTGCCAACAACTGTTAGGTGCCACAGGAAAGTTACAGGTGCTGTTAATTACACAAATTAGAGAAGCATCACATGATTTTTCTAACAGTGCCAGTACTTTTGTCCACCCCCTTTTTTATGTTTGGTGTGGAATTATATCCAATTTGGCTTTAGGACCATTCGTTTTGTGTTTTTTCATTGAAGATAAATTAAATGAAGATAATAATACCAAAGAATTTGTGATTGCAATCATTTTCAGGAAGAAACTCAGTATTATCTGGCAGAATTGCAGGGGTGTCAATACTTTTGGCCACAACTGTATCTATCTATCTATAAATCTATCTGTTCATCTATTTCTAAATCTATCTATTTTTTCATCTACAGTTGAAACACATACATGCACTGTATCAAAAGACACATTTAGGCTGCTTTCACATCAGCGGTTTTGCGCTGATCGCGGCAGTAGCGGTGAAAAAAACGCAACTGCCTCGATTACCGCATTACAGCTGCACGTGCGGTTTACTTGCGGCAAGCCCCATACAATGTATATGGGGGCTTGCGGCAGGTGCGATATAGGCACTTGCGGCAAGTGCGGCCGCGAAAAAAACCACAGCATGTCGCGGGTCTTTTCGCCGCCGCACTTGCCACAAGTGCCGATACCGCACTTGCCGAACCTGCCGCAACCCCGCATATACATTGTATGGGGCTTGCCGCAAGTACACCGCAAGTGCAGCCGTTATGCGGTAATCGCGGCAGTTGCGTTTTTTTCACCGCATCTGCCGGGATCAGCGCAAAACCGTGATTTGTGAAAGGGGCCTTACATGTTTTTCTCACAATCTGACATAAAATCAGAATAAGAATTCAATCTAAGATAGTGCTCCACACAAACGGTAAGTTCAAAAACAAAGTTCTTTATTCCACCTTCTTACAGTGCAACTTTTCGGTCCACCATTTTGGACCTTTGTCAAGCATACAGTGTTACAAATCAACCCGCATTATATAGCACAGATAATCATCTAGTACCACCCCCAATTAAAATCAACCTATCAATACACAAGAAGGAACGCTGTCTTACATTGAATGCTATTACTGTTCTCCTAAACGACTCGGTTGGAGGGTAATGCGCTGTCTTAGGGGTAAGAACACATACCCTTGGTCCAAGTAATAGGGTGCTGCATACTTGTCTATTAATTATAAAATCAGAATAAATATTTTTCGTATTAGTTCAATTCAGGTTACCATAATTATTTATATTTACCAAATGCCAGAATAATGACAGAGATTGTTTTAAGGCATTTTATTATTTTCTGCAACGATACATACACCAGGATTACTATGCCTTTTAACAATTTGTGACAGCCCATATGATGATGTCATGTGTTTGGAAGCTTTTGATAGGTTTATTGGCAACATCTGACTTAGTTAGAGATATACCTGTGGATGTATTTTAATGCACAACTGAAACACACTGCTTCTTTGTTTAGCATCATCAGAAAGTCTAAAGAAATCAGACAAAATATCAGGTAGAGACTTGCACAAGTTAGGTTCATCCTTGGATGCAATTTCCAGATACCTGAAGGTGCCTCATTCATCTGTACAAACAATCATATGCAAGTACAAACAAGATTGGAATGTCCAGCCATCATACTGCTCAGGTAGGAGATGGGTTCTGTGTCACGGAGATGATCATGCTGTGGTCCAACATGTGACTATCAAGCCAAGAACAAAAACAAAAGACTTTGTGAAGATCATGGTGGAAGCTTGTGAGTTTCTGTCATTATCCACGTGAAACAAGTACTGTATCAACATGGGCTGAAAGGCCACTCTGATAGGAAGACACCATTACTCTATGAGAAACATAAAAAAACCGGATTAATTTTTGCAACTGTACACAGAAACAAAGGCCTAAATTTTTGGAGACATATCCTGTGGTCTGACAAAACCAAAATTCAACTGTTTGGCCATAATAACCATTGATACATTTGGACAAAAAAGGGAGAAGCATCATCCCATTTGTGAAACATGGGGATGGATGTATCATATTGTGGGGGGTTTTTGCTGCAGGAGAGACTGGTGGGCTTCACAAAATAGATGGCATAATGTGGAAAGATTTTGTGGCAATCCTGAAGCAACATCTCGAGACTTCAGCCAGGAAGTTAAGCCCCCGTCATACTAAGCGAGATCGCTAGCGAGATAGCTGCTAAGTCACTAGTTTGGTGTCGCAACAGCGACCTCACCAGCGATCTAGCTATGTTTGACACTTAGCAGTGACCAAGCCCCTGCTGTGAGATCGCTGGTCGTGTCAGAGTCGCCTGGACCATTTTTTGATCATTGGGGTCCCGCTGGGCAGCATGTATCGGTGTGCTTGACAGGGACAAAGACCAACAACCTCAATACTACAGGTCTGAGAAACAGGGTCCCAACAACCTCCATATCATTCCGGATCATTGTTGCGTTACTGGTGAGATCTCTGTTTGACATCTCACCAGCGATCCCAACAGCGACGCACCAGCGATCCCTACCAGGTCGTATTGTGTCGCCAACTGTGACGGTACCCTTAAAGCTTTGGTGGAAATGGGTCTTCCAAAGCATACTGCCAAACTGCTTACAAAGTGGCTAAAGGATAACAAAGTCAATATTTTAAAGTGGCCATCACAAAGCCCTGGATCTCAATCCAATTAAAAATGTATGTGCAAAGCTAAAAAGGCAGGTGTGAACAAGGCTTGCAAACATGGCTCAGTTACACCAGTTCTGTTAGGAGGAATGGGCCCAAATTCCCACCAACTATTGTGAGACGTTTGTGGAAGGATCAACAAATTTTTGATCCATGTCATACAGTATAAGGGCAATGGTACAAAATACTAATTATATGTATGTAAACTTGTAATTTAACAGAAGTAATAAAAATGCCTTACAGCATTGTCTCCCTCTCATGATTCTGGCATTTGGCAAATGTTAATTATTGTAATGCTAATTGACCTAAATGAATTAAATGTCAGAGAGTGAGAAAAACATTCATATGTGTTTTTTGTATACAGTATAGTGTTTGGAAACTTCTGGTTTCAACTGTACATATAAATCTTTATATACTTTCCATCCATCTATCTATTCTTTCCATCTGTCATCTATCTATCTATCTATCTATCTATCTATCTATCTATCTATCTATCTATCTATTCTTTCCATCTATCTGTCATCTATCTATCTATCTATCTATCTATCTATCTTTTTGTGCAAAAATTGGGAGCAGCACAGCATCAAAAAAGTGGGTGCCTGCAACCCCTTATTGAAGCTTCCAATACATACGAATTAAAAAAGAAAAAAAGTTGCAGCACTCCAGTCCTTCAAGGTGAAAAGGGCTTCTTTATTACAGCATGGACACAGCGATGTTTTGGGTACACACACCCTTCCTCCAGCAACTACTGATCATACTAAACAGGGTTATATACACTTTATAACCAAGTTCTTATTAAACATCATAACATTCTTTTCTTATATAATGTATCATGTCATCAGCAGCGGCAGCTGCATCAGGCTGCACACCGGACCAGAGGGCATTTTGCTGTGTGAAGGCAGCCTTAGCCTCTTTTCCTTCAATTGGAAGTTTACAGATCAGCTGTTGGTCTTAATTAATAATGATCGTTGCTATGTTACTGTTTACTAACCAGTTACACTAAAGGCCCCGTCTCACACTACGATATCAGTAACGATATTGTTAGTATGTCACGGTTTTTCATTCGTTCTAACGACATCGTAACGATGTCATTCAGTGTGACATGTACAAACGATCAACGATAATCGGGCAGATCGTTGATGGGGGGTTTGTGAATCGGACCTTAAACCAAACGATGAGCATTCGTTCAACCTGCAGGATGAGTGTGTGTGACAACTAGATAATGATGTCGTTAACGACCTCGCCTATTGAGAACAGAAGGACGTAGGCGAGCTAACGACCACAAGTATTGTTTGCTTGTTGCGGGATCGTTGCTGCGTTGTTAACGAGATCTATATGTGTGACATTTCACTAGCGATCATTGAACGTCATTCTAGCGATCTAAGTCAAATCGGACTGTTGGTTGGTTCGCCGACACATTAAAGCGTGAGACGGGGACTTAAGCTGGCATCCATCACTCTGCTCCGTGTCGTCCTTATGGTATTGGCGTGCGTAAGTGCATAGTGCGGCTGCGCATCCGCTTTTACTTGTTGCTGTGGAAACCTAACTGGAATCTGTGGGGCCATGGCGATTTACTCACGCTTGCGCTCTGACTCACATTTAATTACAGTTTATACATGGCCATGCTTTCCATAGTTCCTCATTCTCTGTGTAAAGCTAATCATTCTGTACAGCTGCAACGAATAATGCGAACCCGGTAAGTATAATGAGGACTCTTTGCTTGCTTTATCACAGCAACCCCAGTCACGAACCCAAGCAGTTCGCCCATTTCTAGTATTGGATCCTAAAATTGAATACTCGCATCCCTAATGAATTGAACTTTAAAAATGATCTTTATTATATCTATTAATGATATGAGAAGTCTGTTTTTATACAAATAATAATGTATTTTGAATCATTTATTCTGAAAAAATTGTAATATTATATGTTGTCATATAGAGAACAATAGATATGATGATTATTGAGTACATAATACTCTGCTTGTATCCTTCTGTTTCTATGTCAAAAATGTTCCAGTTATAATTGTAGCCCTTTTTTTCTTGCCATGTGCTTTCTTTGGCATAAACTAGGATATCACTGTTTTTGCATCTTGTAATTTTGACTTCTATTGAATAACCTCATGTTCACCTACAACATACTACTTGTATATGTGTCTGCAGTGATTTATGTCTTGCTATGCTTGAAAAGGGTTCCCTATGTCTGAAACACATAGCCTGTTATTTTAATACTAGCTGTGAGCCCGATGCAAATGCATCGGGATTCTAGAACGTGCATTAATTTGATTATAGTAGTTATAGCTGTTAGCCTGATGCAAATGCATCGGGTATCTAAAATATGTTTATTGTTTTTTTTAAAGATTTTTAAATAATAATCGCATCATCAATAGCAATAATATAAGCCATAGCATTATTATTAGCAGTAATAGCAGTATTAATAGCATTATTAGCAGTATTATGAGCATTAATAACAGTATTAATAGCATTAATAGCATTATTATTAGCATTAATAGCATTATTAATAGCATTATTAGCATTAATAATAGCATTAATAACATTATTAATAGCATTAATAGCATTATTATTAGCATTAATAGCATTAATAATAGCATTATTAGCATTAATAATAGCATTAATAACATTATGAATAGCATTAATAGCATTATTATTAGCATTAATAGCATTAATAATAGCATTATTAGCATTAATAATAGCATTAATAACATTATTAATAGCATTAATAGCATTATTATTAGCATTAATAGCATTATTAATAGCATTAATAGGATAAATATTAGCATTAATAACATTAATAGCATAATTAATAGCATTAATAGCATTATTATTAGCATTAATAGCATTATTATTAGCATTAATAGCATTAATAATAGCATTATTAGCATTAATAATAGCATTAATAACATTATTAATAGCATTAATAGCATTATTATTAGCATTAATAGCATTATTAGTAGCATTAATAGCATTAATAATGCCATTAATAGGATAAATATTAGCATTAATAGCATTAATAGCATAATTAATAGCATTATTAGCATTATTAATAGCATTAATAGCATTATTATTAGCATTAATAGCATTAATAGGATAAATATTAGCATTAATAGCATAATTAATAGCATTAATAGCATTATTAATAGCATTAATCGCATTATTATTAGCATTAATAGCATTAATAATAGCATTATTAGCATTAATAATAGCATTAATAACATTATTAATAGCATTAATAGCATTATTATTAGCATTAATAGCATTAATAGCATTATTATTAGCATTAATAGCATTAATAATACCATGAATAGGATAAATATTAGCATTAATAGCATTAATAGCATAATTAATAGCATTAATAGCATTATTAATAGCATTAATAGCATTATTATTAGCATTAATAGCATTAATAATAGCATTATTAGCATAATAATAGCATTAAATAACATTATTAATAGCATTAATAGCATTATTAATAGCATTAATAGCATTATTATTAGCATTAATAGCATTAATAATACCATGAATAGGATAAATATTAGCATTAATAGCAATAATAGCATAATTAATAGCATTAATAGCATTATTAATAGCATTAATAGCATTAATAGGATAAATATTAGCATTATAGCATTTATTAATAGTATTAATAGCATTAATAGGATAAATATTAGCATTAATAGCAGAATTAATAGCATTAATAGCATTATTAATAGCATTAATAGCATTATTATTAGCATTAATAGCATTAATAATAGCATTATTAGCATTAATAATAACATTAATAACATTATTAATAGCATTAATAGCATTATTATTAGCATTATAGCATTAATAGCATTATTATTAGCATTAATAGCATTAATAATACCATGAATAGGATAAATATTAGCATTAATAGCATTAATAGCATAATTAATAGCATTAATAGCATTATTAATAGCATTAATAGCATTATTATTAGCATTAATAGCATTAATAGGATAAATATTAGCATTAATAGCATTATTAATAGTATTAATAGCATTAATAGGATAAATATTAGCATTAATAGCAGAATTAATAGCATTAATAGCATTATTAATGGCATTAATAGCATTATTATTAGCATTAATAGCATTAATAATAGCATTATTAGCATTAAAATAGCATTATTAGCATTAATATAGCATTATTAACATTATTAATGCATTAATAGCATTAATATACATAATAGATAATATTAGCATTAATAGTATTAATAGATAATTAATAGCATTAATAGCATAATTAATAGCATTAATAGCATTATTATAGCATTAATGCATTATTAATAGCATTAATAGCATTAATAATAGCATTAATACATTATAATAGCATTAATACATTTTATTCAATAGCATTAATAAGCATTATGATTATAGCTATTAACTTAGCATTAATAGCATTATTATTAGCATTAATAGCATTAATAATACCATGAATAGGATAAATATTAGCATTAATAGCATTAATAGCATAATTAATAGCATTAATAGCATAATTAAATAGCATTAATAGCATTATTAATAGCATTATACAATAGCATTAATAGCATAAATATATTAGCATTAATAGCATTAAACATTATGAATAGCAATTATATTATTACATTAATAGCATTAATAACATTATTAATTATAACATTAATAGCATTATTAATAGCATTAATAGCATTATATTACATAATAGCATTAATAATAAAAAATAGCATTATAGAAATAGCATATTAATAGCATTATATATTAATGCATTAATAGCATTAATAGCATATACATTAATATAGCATTAAATAAGCATTAATAACATTACATAATAGATATATACATTTTAGCATTAATAGCAATAATAGCATAATAATCATTAATAGATTATTAATAGCATTAATAGCATATTAATAGCATAACATATTATAGCATTAATAGCATAATAGAAATATTATTAATAGCATATAATAGCATTATTAATAGCATTAATGCATTAATTAGCATTAATAGCATTAATAATAGCATTATTAGCATTAATAATAGCATTAATAACATTATTAATAGCATTAATAGCATTATTATTAGCATTAATAGCATTAATAGCATTATTATTAGCATTAATAGCATTAATAATACCATGAATAGGATAAATATTAGCATAATAGCAATAATAGCATAATTAATAGCATTAATAGCATTATTAATAGCATTAATAGACATTATTATTAGCATTAATAGCATTAATAATAGATATTAGCATTAATAGCATTAATAACTATTAATAGCATTAATAGCATTATTAATAGCATTAATACATTATTATTAGCATTAATAGCATTAATAATACATTATTAGATAAATATTATACAATTAATAGCATTAATAGCATATTAATAGCATTAATAGCATTTAATAGCATTAATAGCATTAATAGATAATATAGCATTAATATACATATTAATAGATTAATAGCATTAATAGATAATATAGCATTAATAGCATTATTAATAGCATTAATAGCATTATTATTAGCATTAATAGCATTAATATAGCATTAATAGCATTAATAATAGCATATATAGCATTATTAATACATTAATAGCATTATAAATAGCATTATATAGCATTATTATACAATTAATAGCATTAATAGCATTATTATTAGCATTAATAGCATTAATAATAGCATTATAGCATAATAATAGCATTAATACATTATTATAATAGCATTAATAGCATTATTATATAGCATTAATAGCATTATTATTAGCATTAATAGCATTAATAGATAATTATTAGCATTAATTAGCATTATAAATATATTATAGCATTAATAGCATAATTATTAGCATTAATAGAAATTATTAGCATAATACATTATTATTAGCATTTATTACATTATTATTTTTTAATAATTAATATTATTATTTTATCATTTATTGTTATAGCTATATAGCATTATTAACATTATTAATAGCATTAATAGCATTAATAATACCATGAATAGGATAAATATTAGCATTAATAGTATTATAATAGCATAATTAATAGCATTAATAGCATTATTAATAGCATTAATAGCATTATTAATTAGCATTAATTAGCATTAATAATAGCATTATTAGCATTAATAATAGCATTAATAACATTATGAATAGCATTAATAGCATTATTATTAGCATTAATAGCATTAATAATAGCATTATTAGCATTAATAATAGCATTAATAACATTATTAATAGCATTAATAGCATTATTATTAGCATTAATAGCATTAATAATACCATGAATAGGATAAATTTAGCATTAATAGCATTAATAGCATAATTAATAGCATTAATAGCATAATTAAATAGCATTAATAGCATTATTAATAGCATTAATTAGCATTATTATTAGCATTAATAGCATTAATAATACATTATTAGCATTAATAATAGCATTAATAACATTATGAATAGCATTAATATTATTATTATTAGCATTAATAGCATTAATAAATAGCATTATTAGCATTAATAATAACATTAATAACATTATTAATAGCATTAATAGCATTATTATTAGCATTAATAGCATTATTAATAGCTTAAAAGGATAAATAATTAGCATTAATAGCATTAATAGCATAATTAATAGCATTAATAGCATTATTAATAGCATTAATAGCATTATTATTAGCATTAATAGCATTAATAATAGCATTATTAGCATTAATAATAGCATTAATAACATTATTAATGCATTAATAGCATTATTATTAGCATTTATAGCATTATTATTAGCATTAATAGCATTAATAATGTCATTAATAGGATAAATATTAGCATTAATAGCATTAATAGCATAATTAATAGCATTAATAGCATTATTAATAGCATTAATAGCATTAATAGGATAAATATTAGCATTAATAGCATAATTAATAGCATTATTAATAGCATTAATCGCATTATTATTAGCATTAATAGCATTAATAATAGCATTATTAGCATTAATAATAGCATTAATAACATTATTAATAGCATTAATAGCATATTATTAGCATTAATAGCATTAATAGCATTATTATTAGCATTAATAGCATTAATAATACCATGAATAGGATAAATATTAGCATTAATAGCATAATTAATAGCATTAATAGCATTATTAATAGCATTAATAGCATTATTATTAGCATTAATAGCATTAATAGGAGAAATATTAGCATTAATAGCATAATTAATAGGATTAATAGCATTATTAATAGCATTAATAACATTATTATTAGCATTAATAGCATTAATAATAGCATTATTAGCATTAATAATAGCATTAATAACATTATTAATAGCATTAATAGCATTTTTATTAGCATTAATAGCATTAATAGCATTATTATTAGCATTAATAGCATTAATAATACCATTGAATAGGATAAATATTAGCATTAATAGCATTAATAGCATAATTAATAGCATTAATAGCATTATATTAATAGCATTAATAGCATTATTATTAGCATTAATAGCATTAATAATAGCATTAATAACATTATTAATAGCATTAATAGCATTATTATTAGCATTAATAGCATTAATAATAGCATTAATTAGCATTAATAATAGCAATTAATAACATTATTAATAGCATTAATAGCATTATTATTAGCATTAATAGCATTAATAATAGCATTATTAGCATTAATAATAGCATTAATAACATTATTAATAGCATTAATAGCATTATTAATAGCATTAATAGCATTATTATTAGCATTAATAGCATTAATAATAGCATTATTAGCATTAATAATAGCATTAATAACATTATTATTAGCATTAATAGCATAATTATTAGCATTAATAGTATTATTATTAGCAGTAATATCATTATTATTAGCATTTTTTTTTTAATTATTATTTTTTATTTAATTATTTATTATTTTTTATTTATTTTTTTATTATATTTTAATTATTTTTTTTATTATTAAATTTATTATTTAGGCTGAGACCCAGTTCTCTTTCAGGTCCGCTGAAAGGGCTGATATAATTAGCATATATTTAATTTTGTTATTATTATTTTTATTGAATTATGAATTATTTTTAATTTATTTTTTTTATTATTTTTTAATTATTTTTTAATTATTTTTTTATTATTAAATTTATTATTTAGGCTGAGACCCAGTTCTCTTTCAGGTCCGCTGAAAGGGCTGATATAATTAGCATATATTTAAATTTTTTATTATTATTTTTATTGAATTATTTATTATTTTTAATTTATTTTTTTATAATTTTTTAATTATTTTTAAATTATTTTTTTTTATTATTTAATTAATTTATTTTTTAAGTGAGAGTGAGACACAGTTCTCATTCAGGTCCGCATTTTTTTTTTATTATTATTTTTATTTAATTATTTAATATTATTTATTTATTTTTTTATTATTTTTTAAATATTTTTAAATTATTTTTTTTATTATTTAATTTATTTATTTTTTTAAGTGAGTGAGACACAGTTCTCATTCAGGTCCGCTTTTTTTTTTTTTATTATTATTATTTTTATTTAATTATTTAATATTTTTTATTTATTTTTTTATTATTTTTTAATTATTTTTAAATTATTTTTTTTATTATTTAATTTATTTATTTTTTTAAGTGAGTGAGACACAGTTCTCATTCAGGTCCGCTTTTTTTTTTTTTTTTTATTATTATTATTTTTATTTAATTATTTTATATTTTTTATTTATTTTTTTATTATTTTTAAATTATTTTTTTTATTATTTAATTTATTTATTTTTTTAAGTGAGTGAGACACAGTTCTCATTCAGGTCCGCATTTTTTTTTTTTTTTTATTATATTATTGTTATTTAATTATTTATTATTTTTAATTTAATTTTTTATTATTTTTAAATTATTTTTTAATTATTATTTTTATTATTAAATTAATTAATTTTTTTAAGTCAGAGTGAGACGCAGTTCTCATTCAGGTCCGCCTTTTTTTTTCCCCATTGACATACATTACCGGTGTGTCGGCGATTTTATGGCCGGCCACCTGGTTCTATTTGTCGGCCCTAAAATCGCGGACACACCGCTAATGCATGTCTATGGGCAGTCAGCTCGAATTCTGATTGGTCGGCGTTCAATCCGAAATAGGGCTGACTGCCCATAGAGATGCATTAGCGGTGTGTCCGCGATTTTAGGGCCGACAAATAGAACCAGGTGGGCGGCCATAAAATCGCCGACACACCGGTAATGTATGTCAATGGGGAAAAAAAAAGGCGGACCTGAATGAGAACTGCGTCTCAGTTTTGAGGGGCTCTTCTGATTGGCTGAGGGCAGTATACAGCGACCAATCAGAAGAGGGCCTCAGATCTCATTGAGGTAGAATGGGGGATTTTTCGTCCATTCTATCTTAATGAGAAGGAAGAGGACGTCGGAGGTGGAAGTTTGCGAAAAGAAGACAGAAGATCCCCGGGGCCGGACGAAGAGGCGGAGATGGCGGAAAGAAGAGAGAAGACCCCCGGGGCCGGAGGAAGAGGACGCCTGGCCGGACGGAGGACTTGTGGATCGGACGGACGATCAGATGACTTGAAGGCATGTAAGTGATCGACGGGGACGTTAGGTTAGGGGACGGCGGGGGCTTAGGGTGTAGGGCCTTAGGTGACAGCGGCGTTAGGTTAGGGGACGGCGGGGGCTTGGGGTGTAGGGCTTTAGGTGTTAGCGTGTGAGCTTAGGAGGCGGCGGGGCTTAGGGGATAGGGGCTTAGGTGCGGCGGGGCTTAGGGGGCAGGGGGGGTAGGGGTTTAGGTGCGGAATCGGGGGTAGGGGGTTAGGTGCGGCTTAGGGGTAGGGGCTTGCGGCAGAGGGTAGTGGCTGCGGCGGGTAGTGGATTAGGGCGGCAGGGGGTAGGGGCTTCGGCGGCGGGGTAGTGGGTTAGGGGTTAGGGCGGCAGGGGTAGGGGCTTGCGGCGGGGTAGTGGGTTAGGGCGCAGGGGGTAGGGGCTTGCGGCAGGAGGTCGGGGGTAGTGGCTTAGGGGTCGGCAGAGGTCGGGGTAGTGCTTAGGGGTAGGGGCTGCTGGTTAGGGCGGCAGGGGGTAGTGCTTAGGGAGGGTTGTGGTCGAGAGTCGATGCTTGAAGGTGTTGCGCGGCGGGTAGTTGGGGCGGGGGGGTTAGGGGTAGGGGCTTGGCAGCGGGTGGTTAGGGTACGGGGGGCTTAGGGTGTAGGGCTTGCAGCGGGTAGCAGGTGTGAGTTAGGGCGGCAGGGGGTAGGGGCTTGCGGCAGGGGGGTTAGGGGGCAGGGAGGTCGGGGTAGGGGTTAGGTCGACAGGGGGTAGGGGGTTAGGTCGGTTAGGGGTAGGGGCTTGCGGCAGAGGGTAGTGGCTGCGGCGGGTAGTGGATTAGGGCGGCAGGGGGTAGGGGCTTCGGCGGCGGGGTAGTGGGTTAGGGGTTAGGGCGGCAGGGGGTAGGGGCTTGCGGCGGGGTAGTGGGTTAGGGCGGCAGGGGGTAGGGGCTTGCGGCAGAGGTCGGGGTAGTGGCTTAGGGGTCGGCAGAGGTCGGGGTAGTGGCTTAGGGGTAGGGCTGCTGGTTAGGGCGGCAGGGGGTAGTGCTTAGGGGTAGGGGCTGCTGCGGCGGGGTCGGGAGGGGGTAGGGGCTTGCGGGGTAGTGGCTTAGAGGTAGGGGCTGCAGCGGCGGGGTAGTGGGTTAGGGCGGCAGGGGGTAGGGGCTTGCGGCAGGGGGTAGGGGCTTGCGGCAGAGGTCGGGGTAGTGGCTTAGGGGTCGACAGAGGTCGGGGTAGTGGTTTAGGGGTAGGGGCTTGCGGCAGAGGGTAGTGGCTGTGGCGGGGTAGTGGATTAGGGCGGCAGGGGGTAGGGGCTTCGGCGGCGGGGTAGTGGGTTAGGGGTTAGGGCGGCAGGGGGTAGGGGCTTGCGGCGGGGTAGTGGGTTAGGGCGGCAGGGGGTAGGGGCTTGCGGCAGAGGTCGGGGTAGTGGCTTAGGGGTCGGCAGAGGTCGGGGTAGTGGCTTAGGGGTAGGGGCTGCTGGTTAGGGCGGCAGGGGGTAGTGCTTAGGGGTAGGGGCTGCTGCGGCGGGGTCGGGAGGGGGTAGGGCTTGCGGGGTAGTGGCTTAGAGGTAGGGGCTGCAGCGGCGGGGTAGTGGGTTAGGGCGGCAGGGGGTAGGGGCTTGCGGCAGGGGGTAGGGGCTTGCGGCAGAGGTCGGGGTAGTGGCTTAGGGGTCGACAGAGGTCGGGGTAGTGGCTTAGGGGTAGGGGCTTGCGGCAGAGGGTAGTGGCTGCGGCAGGGTAGTGGATTAGGGCGGCAGGGGGTAGGGGCTTCGGCGGCGGGGTAGTGGGTTAGGGGTTAGGGCGGCAGGGGGTAGGGGCTTGCGGCGGGGTAGTGGGTTAGGGCGGCAGGGGGTAGGGGCTTGCGGCAGAGGTCGGGGTAGTGGCTTAGGGGTCGGCAGAGGTCGGGGTAGTGGCTTAGGGGTAGGGGCTGCTGGTTAGGGCGGCAGGGGGTAGTGCTTAGGGGTAGGGGCTGCTGCGGCGGGGTCGGGAGGGGGTAGGGGCTTGCGGGGTAGTGCTTAGAGGTAGGGGCTGCAGCGGCGGGGTAGTGGGTTAGGGCGGCAGGGGGTAGGGGCTTGCGGCAGGGGGTAGGGGCTTGCGGCAGAGGTCGGGGTAGTGGCTTAGGGGTCGACAGAGGTCGGGGTAGTGGTTTAGGGGTAGGGGCTTGCGGCAGAGGGTAGTGGCTGTGGCGGGGTAGTGGATTAGGGCGGCAGGGGGTAGGGGCTTCGGCGGCGGGGTAGTGGGTTAGGGGTTAGGGCGGCAGGGGGTAGGGGCTTGCGGCGGGGTAGTGGGTTAGGGCGGCAGGGGGTAGGGGCTTGCGGCAGAGGTCGGGGTAGTGGCTTAGGGGTCGGCAGAGGTCGGGGTAGTGGCTTAGGGGTAGGGGCTGCTGGTTAGGGCGGCAGGGGGTAGTGCTTAGGGGTAGGGGCTGCTGCGGCGGGGTCGGGAGGGGGTAGGGCTTGCGGGGTAGTGGCTTAGAGGTAGGGGCTGCAGCGGCGGGGTAGTGGGTTAGGGCGGCAGGGGGTAGGGGCTTGCGGCAGGGGGTAGGGGCTTGCGGCAGAGGTCGGGGTAGTGGCTTAGGGGTCGACAGAGGTCGGGGTAGTGGCTTAGGGGTAGGGGCTGCTGGTTAGGGCGGCAGGGGGTAGGGGCTTGCGGCAGAGGTCGGGGTAGTGGCTTAGGGGTCGGCAGAGGTCGGGCGCGGCAGGGGGTAGTGCTTAGGGGTAGGGGCTGCTGCGGCGGGGTCGGCAGGGGGTAGGGGCTTGCGGGGTAGTGGCTTAGAGGTAGGGGTTGGTGCGGCGGGGTAGTGGGTTAGGGCGGCAGGGGGTAGGGGCTTGCGGCAGGGCGGCAGGGGGTAGGGGCTTGCGGCAGAGGTCGGGGTAGTGGCGTAGGGGTCGGCAGAGGTCGGGGTAGTGGCTTAGGGGTAGGGGCTGCTGGTTAGGGCGGCAGGGGGTAGGGGCTTGCGGCAGAGGTCGGGGTAGTGGTGTAGGGGTCGGCAGAGGTCGGGGTAGTGGCGTAGGGGTCGGCAGAGGTCGGGGTAGTGGCTTAGGGGTAGGGGCTGCTGCGGCGGGCGCGATAGCTGTAGTGTACAGCGCGATGGTATACTACAGTCCCATGGCGCTTATGGGCATGGGACTGTAGTATACTATAGCGGTGTACACTACAGTAGTATGGGCTTAGGGTAGTGGGAGTTCGGCGACGGTGTACAGCGCGATGGCTGTAGTGTACAGCGCGATGGTATACTACAGTCCCATGGCGCTTATGGGCATGGGACTGTAGTATACTATAGCGGTGTACACTACAGTAGTATGGGCTTCTGTGGCTTGACAGAGTCCAGGAGAAAGAAACAGCTCGCTAACCAAGCCACCGGAAGTCGCGCCGCTCCGACGGAAGTCAGCTACGGCAATTATTATTTTAATATAATCCCTATTTTAATGCAATGTCTATTTTAAAATGTTGGCAATAAACTTAATTTTACCAACTGGAAAAGTGCCGGAGTTGTCTGCCTTCCTTGGAAAATTAATCTTTAAAATCTCTGTTAGATGTGTCACACATGATGCTTTGTCTGAGCTCTCTTGCTGCTCTGGTGTATTGGCGAACAGGATAATGGTATTTGGAGTTGATGTCAGTTGGGTAATGTCAGCTGACATCAGACCCAGAGGTTAACAATATTGAGGTGTCAATCAGATACACGATACTGCTAATCAAGAGAGTAAGGACACAAATAGTCCCACCAATAAATATGTGATTTTAAAGTAAACTCACCAATACATTCCTCTTTCACCATTTTCAAGTTTTTAAAACATGTAAAAAAAATTGAAAAAAACAAAACAAAAATGAAATCCAAATTAATCCTGAAGTAGTCCTAACATAGTCCTAACATATAGGGGGTAAGATCAATGACTGCATCCCCCATATGATGGGACAGTAGGCACTGTACGGCTCATGACAGTGTGACAAGCTGTGACTTCACTGAAGTTGTCGCAGGTTACACAGCAGGAAATCCCAATGTATGACGTGAGATAACCTCAATGTTGTCAGGTCTCATACCACTTGCTGTATCACAAGAGCCACGATATCGCATGATATGTAGTTAGTATGTATCACCAGTATCAAGAGACAGCACATGTGAGGAGTGGGGATGTCAGGGAGTGCTGTGCAGTTCAAACTCTTGGCATAGATCATGGAAGGATATCCAGAGTGGGTAGAGGGCGCTCCCATTAGTAGGAAATCCAGCTAGCTTCTTATTTATTTTTAATTTTTTTATTTCATCAATATTTAAAAAAGTTAAAAAATCCAGTTTTCTTATCATTAGCAGCTAAATACAACGCGTTTTGACTGACTTTCTATACACATCACAAAGTATTCACTGATCTCAGGGAGACCAGTCAAGGAAAACACTGCGGGCAGCTGGCTAAAGCGCTCAAACACAGTGAAAACCATGATGCATTGCACCCTGGGAATTTGAATATGCAAATGGAGTCCGTGGAGTTTCTATACACATCAGCCTTCCTCAGGTATCTCTTGGGATAGCCCCTGTGTGATCCCTTGAGCTTGAACTGCATTAGTCCTTGTGATGGCACCGCTTGTCACACTGTCACCAGTGCCTCACAGCATGTGGAGGATACTTTCTGTGAACATGACCCTCATAAGCTTTTAAGAGGGACCAATGAGATCCACAGTTGTGTTGAATAGGCTTGAGGATTCCTCTTGTTTTACAATATTGGTAGGGGCGTATTATAGCCCTTCATACTTTTCACAAACAGTCCAGCACACAAAGAGTGAAGTTAAGACACTTTACTGTTGCAGATTTAAAAAAAAAAAAAAAAAAAATCACCTGTTGGTACATGATATAATTTTTCAGATTTATGTTACACAAACACTGATCATTTTCAAAAAGACCCACATATCATAATATACACAGTAACAGTGATGTCTTCAGAGACAAAGACTTCATTGGGGCACTGGATACCACTACCCACATACCTCTCCTCTTTAACCATGGCCGTCCTCACCCATAGTGGATACCTGGAAGACATGATGCATACAATTGCACATAAAACACAGGTGAAACATTATAAAAAGTCTTTTCCTTCTTTCTTTGGGTTTTTTCAACCCTGGTCTCAAAGAATTGAGAACCCTGAACTGTAGAGTCTTCGTTTATTTTTCCCTAATAAAGGTTGAACATTCAAATGTGCATAGGAGAAATGGGAATAAGGACCACGCTCCCGCTCCAAGGAATCCAATGATTCAGGTTGTTGGAAATACAGATGGTGGTATATTATGCGTTTCGGGGTCAAGCCCCTTCCTCAGATAACACCACATAAAATAAGATGTTTTTTTTCAGCTCACCACCAGTTCATCTAGAATGCAGAATGTGTGGCGCCCCTATGGCTAGGCGCCACAGGGAGGTACTGTACCCCAAAAAGTAGGCGCAGTGCCTCCGTAGCTAAAGGTTTGGGATTGTGCTTATGGAGTCTGTATTAGCACCCAACACTAGGCCACCTTAGAATGGGGGACTGATATACAGTAAGTCCCAGGGGGTGGAGCCTAGGTTAGAGTGGGAAAACCAGAGAGTTTTTAGTCAGACAGTTCTGGGAAGGCAGTGAGTAAGGACGTGCCTGACAGCTGGAGTGACAGGAGGATCACCCATCTCTAGGAGGGTGACCCGGGACATAAGGGGATGATCCGGAACCGGTTGGAGCCGTCTGGAAACGTCTGGGTCAACACCGTGAGCCCTAAAACTGGCACAAGATGGTACCTCACTCCTCTGCCCCATAATTGGTCCAAGACTACGAAGGTAATGGCCCAGATTCCGGTGGCAGAAGAGTGTGCGTTCCTGCTGCTCCCTTCTGTAGCGGTCAAGGACAATCCGTACCTTATCCGTATAAGACCAGGGGACTGGCCAGAGAGCTCTGCAAAGGTGGTTAAGGACAGAGAGAAAGATAAAACTTAGATGTCGAGCTCCAGGCTTTGGGGTACTCGGGTATCAGGCTACAAGGGGTTAACTCCTGTGTCACGGGGAGTGGTGGCCGCGCCTGATCCTGTGTCCTGGGGGACTTCTTTGAAAAGGGTATATTTACAGGGGATTATATACAAGATGTCGTGACGCCACCTGTAGTTTCTGGTGATGTGTCACCAGCGCCGCCACAGTCCACTGGAGGTAGATGGTAATGCGGCAAGTTGGCAAAGTCCTCTACAGGTAGGGCTTGACCTCCGGGGCAGCATTTCTGCATGGGGAACAAGTTCTTGAAAGGAAATGCAGGCAGAGGCAAAGTCACTTTTCCTCCGGGTACTTTACTGTTATTTGCAGCAGTAGTAGTTACAAGTCACAGTTCAGCACTTAGATGTTACAAGAACAGGTAGCTAACGGGTGTCTGCAAGTGGATACCAGGTGGTATGGTGAACCCTTTGTGTGCCTTCTTTCTCTAACCCACGTCTGTTCTTCCATGCTTTCCAGTTTGGTGTGAAGCCTGGAGGCATGAAATCCAGCCTGGCCTCCTGTCCTCTCTCACCTTCGCTGCAGTCGGGTAACCCTCTACTGGCTGGCCGCTCGTTCCCTTGGCGGTGCCTGGTGCCCTTCTTGCGGACTGCTCTCGTGCCTGGGAGACTTGAAGACTCCAGGGGATTCCGGATTCTCTGTGGTCCTAAAGTATCCCACAGGTGCGGGTTTCGGTACCCGGTAAGCTGTCTGGGAGAACCTATCTGGCTGGCTCCTCTTTCCCAGACCGGCTGCTCTCCTGGAAAACTCCTTTCTCCTTAGATCCTCTCCTCTTCCTCCATCTCTCCTCCTGGCCCCTCAGCTGAGTGACCTAGCAGCAAGGACTAAAAAAGTCCCAAAACTTAGAGGCAAAGACCTCCTTGTTCCCCTAGAGGTGCTTTTATTCCCTCCCAGGTAACCTCCCACCATGTATACTAGTGTGGGAGTGCTGGAATGGGTCCCACCCACCATCCTAGGGTCCACCTGCAGCTGGAGCATCTGCATCTCTTTTTACGGGTGCAGTACCCCTCCGTGACGCCTGCTTGGCGGGGCGCCACATAGGCCCACAAAGATATAAAGAGAGGAACATCTTCAGACTCCATAGGGACTCCCAGAACCCGCAGCTATGTCCCCGTTTTTCCAGACTGTACCATGTCTTTTGTGACATCTGCCGGTACCAGTAAAAGGACATAAAGCTGAAACGATGTCTGTCTTCCTTCCTGCTGGTGCCCAGAGGGGTAAGAACAACTACTCCCCTCAATCCATCCCTGCTGCCCTGAGGTAAAGCTCCGCCTGTGGGGAGCTGTACCATACTAAGTTGCATCCCATCACCTCAGTGGCCTGCCCGCAGTGCTGGTACCAACATTACCAGGATCCACGTGTGGTGTCACAGACTATTAATCCTTGTAAATATTCCCCCCCACCAAACAAATGAAAGCGAGGGCATGGAATCGGGAACCCAACCATCCGTGATTCCCCGACACAGCCATCAACCCATCCAGGTACCCGAGTACCCCTCTCTCTGTGCTCGTCAAATACATCTAGTGGGCAATGCATGAGCAGGACCAAGATTAAAGCAATAATAACATACTTTTTCGCATGCCAAAAATCTGAATTCATAGATCAATATAAGAGAGAAAAACTGAAGGCGCACAGATCTAAGTGTAGCAATTTCAAGGATGAAAGAGGGGGTCGGTGTTATTTACACTCACCTCTGAGAGGTCTTGTAGCACTGTTTATCGATCCCGTAGGAATCACAAATAAAGATCCAGATTGTTTTCCACTCCTGGTATAAAGCAAATCCGGGTGACTACTCCATAACTTAGAGGGGTTATCAAGGTGCAATATCAAATTAGGAATTTTTTCACCCGGATAGATGCGCTCCCAGGGATTATAATCATACAGGCTGGAACAGGCTCAAGAGCAAACTTGAGTTGTACCAGCTTGTATGATTATAACCCTTGGAGCGCATCTATCCCGGTGAGAAAATTCCTAATTTAAAAATCTAAATTCTAAATGTATGGAATGTAATGAAATAAGGGGATTGCACATTTTCAAGAAGCAATATCCATATTATAGTGCTTCATGAATGTGAACAGACATCTAAAACCATGTATGTTAACCCCTTAAGGACCGAGTCACTTTGCAGCTTAATGACCAGACCATTTTTTGTAATTCTGACCACTCTCCCTTTATGAGGTAATATCTCTGGAACGCTTCAACGGATCCTAGCGATTCTGAGATTGTTTTTTCGTGACATATTGGGCTTCATGTTAGTATTAAATTTAGGTCGATAATTTTAGTGTTTATTTGTGAAAAAATCAAAAATTTGGCAAAAATTGTGAAAATTTAGCAATTTTCAAATTTTTTATTTTTATTCTGCTAAACCAGAGAGTTATGTGCCACAAAATAGTTAATAAATAACATTTCCCACATGTCTACTTCACATCAGCACAATTTTGGAAGAAAAAGAAAAAATTGGTAGGACGTTATAAGGGTTCAAAGTTCATCAGCAATTTCTCATTTTTCCAGCAAAATTTACAAAACCATTTTTTTTAGTGACCACATCTCATTTGAAGTCTCTTTGAGGGTTGTACATGACAGAAAACACCCAAAAGTGACACCATTCCAAAAACTGCACCCCTCAAGCTACTCAAAACTACATTCAAGAGGATTATTAACCCTTCAGGTGCTTCACAGGAACTAAAATAAAGTTGAAGAAAAAAATGGACATTTTAATTTTTGTGACAAAAATGTTCTTTTAGCCTCAATTTTTTCATTTTCACTTGGGCAACAGGATAAAATGCATCCTAAAATTTGTTGGGCAATTTCTCCTGAGCACACCGATACCTGATATGTGGTCATAAACCACTGTTTGGGTGCACGACAGGGCTCAGAAGGGAAGGAGCGCAATTTGAATTTTAGAGCCAATTTTCCGTTCAAAAAGTGAAATGGCGCTCCTTCACTTCTGAGCCCTGCAGTGCGCCCAAACAGTGGTTTATGACCACATATAAGGTATCGGTGTGCTCAGGAGAAATTGCCCAACAAATTTTGGGATGTATTTTATCCCTTTGCCTATGTGAAACTGAAAAAATGTAGGCAAAAATAAATTTTTGGTGAAAACAAAAGTGCTTTTTATGGATGAATTTGTAAAGCATCTGAGGGTTCAAAGTGCTCACTATGCATCTAGATACGTTCCTTAGGGGGTCTAGTTTCCAAAATGGGGTCATTTGTGGGGAGCTTTAATGTGGAGACACACGGGGACCCTCCATACGCGACATGGTGTCCACTAACAATTTGAATGGAAAATGAGCTCAATTTGTTAGCGGACACCATGTCGCGTTTGGAGGGTCCCTGTGTGTCTCCACATTGGAGCTCCCCTACAAGTCACCCCATTTTGGAAACTAGATCCCCAAAGGAACGTATCTAGATGCATAGTGAGCACTTTGAACTCCCAGGTGCTTCACAATTGATCCGTAAAAATGAAAAAATAAACTTTTAGTGGAAAAAAAAGTGCTTTTTCATTTTTATGGATGAATTTGTGAAGCATCTGGGGGTTCAAAGTGCTCACTATGCAACTAGATACGTTCCTTAGGGGGTCTAGTTTCTAAAATGGGGTCACTTGTGGGGGAGCTCCAATGTGGAGACACACCGGGACCCTCCAAACGCGACATGGTGTCCGCTAACAATTTGAATGGAAAATGAGCTCAATTTGTTAGCGGACACCATGTCGCGTTTGGAGGGTCCCTGTGTGTCTCCACATTGGAGCTCCCTACAAGTCACCCCATTTTGGAAACTAGACCCCAAAGGAACATATCTAGATGCATAGTGAGCACTTTGAACCCCCAGGTTCTTCACAAATTGATCCGTAAAATGAAAAAATAAACTTTTTGTGGAAAAAAAAGTGCTTTTTCATTTTTATGGATGAATTTGTGAAGCATCTGGGGGTTCAAAGTGCTCACTATGCATCTAGATACATTCCTTAGGGGGTCTAGTTTCCAAAATGGGGTCATTTGTGGGGGAGCTTTAATGTGGAGACACACGGGGACCCTCCATACGCGACATGGTGTCCGCTAACAATTTGAATGGAAAATGAGCTCAATATGTTAGCGGACACCATGTCGTGTTTGGAGGGTCCCTGTGTGTCTCCACATTGGAGCTCCCCTACCAGTCACCCCATTTTGGAAACTAGATCCCCAAAGGAATGTATCTAGATGCATAGTGAGCACTTTGAACCCCCAGGTGCTTCACAAATTGATCCGTAAAAATGAAAAAATAAACTTTTTGTGGAAAAAAAAAGTGCTTTTTCATTTTTATGGATGAATTTGTGAAGCATCTGGGGGTTCAAAGTGCTCACTATGCAACTAGATACGTTCCTTAGGGGGTCTAGTTTCTAAAATGGGGTCACTTGTGGGGGAGCTCCAATGTGGAGACACACCGGGACCCTCCAAACGCGACATGGTGTCCGCTAACAATTTGAATGGAAAATGAGCTCAATTTGTTAGCGGACATCATGTCGCGTTTGGAGGGTCCCTGTGTGTCTCCACATTGGAGCTCCCCCACAAGTGACCCCATTTTGTAAACTAGACCCCAAAGGAATGTATCTAGATGCATAGTGAGCACTTTGAACCCCCAGATGCTTCAGAAATTCATCTGTAAAAATGAAAAAGCACTTTTTTTTTCCACAAATAATTTATTTTTTCATTATTACGGATCAATTTGTGAAGCATGTGGGGGTTCAAAGTGCTCACTATGCATCTAGATATGTTCCTTTGGGGGTCTAGTTTCCAAAATGGGGTCACTTGTGGGGGAGCTCCAATGTGGAGACACACAGTGACCCTCCCAATGCGACATGGTTTCCGCTAACAATTTGAGCTCATTTTCCATTCAAATTGTTAGCGGACACCATGTCGCGTTGGGAGGGTCCCCATGTGTCTCCACATTGGAGCTCCCCCATAAGTAACCCCATTTTGGAAACTAGACCCCCTAAGGAACGTATCTTGATGCATAGTGAGCACTTTGAACCCCCAGGTGCTTCACAAATTGGTCCGTAAAAATAAAAAAAGAAACTTTTTGTGGAAAAAAAAAGTGCTTTTTCATTTTTATGGATGAATTTGTGAAGCATCTGGGGGTTCAAAGTGCTCACTATGCATCTAGATACGTTCCTTAGGGTCTAGTTTCCAAAATGGGGTCACTTGTGGGGTAGCTCCAATGTAGAGACACACAGGGGCTCTCCATACGCAACATGGTGTCCACTAACAATTGGAATTGTTAGCGGACACCTTGTAGGATATAAAGAGCCCCTATGTGCCTAAACATAGGAGCTCCACCACAATTGACCCCATTTTGGAAACTAGACCACCAAAGGATTATGTCTGGATGACTTTGAACCCCCAGGTGCTTCACAATTGATCCGTAAAAATGAAAAAAGAAACTTTTTGTGGAAAAAAAAAGTGCTTTTTCATTTTTATGGATGAATTTGTGAAGCATCTGGGGGTTCAAAGTGATCACTATGCATCTAGATACGTTCCTTCGGGGGTCTAGTTTCCAAAATGGGGTCACTTGTGGGGGAGCTCCAATGTTCAGGCACACAGGGAGGGGCTCTCCATACCCGACATGGTTTCCGCTAACAATTGGAGCTAATTTTCTATTGAAATTGTTCGCGGACACCATGTCGCATATGGAGTACCCGTGTGCCACCAGCATAAGGGCAACTGGTAGAGTTGGGGTACAGCACCAGAAAATGCTGCCTCTAATGAATGCGCTATTTTCTTGGGTGGCTGTGGGTTGAAATTTTCAGCACGGGGGACCCACAACATTTGGGTCTCTCCACGCTGAGGATTCCAGTCAGCCAGCTACCAAGTTGTACCTGGCTGCAGCCAAAAATACAGCGAAGCCCAAATTCTAGAAAAAAACAAATGACGTAGGGCTCCGCCATATTTTTGGTCCAGCCAGGTACAACTTGGCAGCTACAGACTGCCAGTAACCCCCAGCTGCCTTGTTGTACCTGGCTGCAACCATTTTTTTTTATTTCTAGAACTAATTCTAGAAAAAAATGACGTAGGGCTCCGCTGTATTTTTGGCCCAGCCAGGTACAACTAGGCAGCTGGGGGCTGGAATCCTCAGCATGGAAAGGCCCAAGCGTTCTGGGCCCCCCATGCTGCGAATTGCAGCCCGCAGCCGCCTCAGAAAATGGCGCATTCATTGAAGCGCCATTTTCTGGCGCTGTACCCACGCTCTTCCAGTTGCCCTGGTGCCGGTGGCTAACTGGGTAATAAAGGGGTTAATGCCAGCTTTTTATTGGCAGCTGGTACTAAGCCCGAGATTCATAATATAGGGCCAATGTTAGACCCGCCATTAGGGATCTCTGGTAAATAGTCAGAAAATACACACATAGAAAAATCTTTTTATTTGAAAAAAAACCACAAACAAAATTTGGACTCCTTCTTTATTATAAAGATCCGACGTAGTCCACAATGAAGGTCCCACGACGCTCGATCGCCTCCGACGTAGTCCACAACGAAGGTCCCACGACGCTCGATCGCCTCAATCCAGAGACTACAGCAAGGGATCAAGTGTCCTCTTCCTACAGTCTTGGGGGTCAGAGCTATGGTGCACTGTATGACAATGTTATACAGTGCACCATGACTATGATCCCAGAGACTACAACAAGAGGACACTTGATCCCTTGTTGCACCCATCCATCCACCTATGCACCCATCATCCACGCACACAACCACGCACGCACATCCAAGCATGCACATCCACACTCGCACACATCCATGCACGCATGCTGACATCCACGCATGCACATCCACGCACGCTGACATCCACGCACGCTGACATCCACGCATGCAAACATCCACGCACGCATGCTGACATCCACGCACACATCCACGCACAATCCACATCCACGCACATCCACGTACGCACAGATCCACACATGCACACATCCACGCATGCTGACATCCACGCACGCACATCCACGCACGCTGACATCCACGCACGCTGACATCCACGCACGCTGACATCCACGCATGCAAACATCCACGCACGCATGCTGACATCAACGCACACATCCACGCACGCACAGATCCACACACGCACACATCCACGCACACACGCTGACATCCACGCACGCACATCCACGCACGCACATCCACGCACGTACACATCCACGCACGCACACATCCACGCACGCACATCCACGCACACATCCACATACGCACACATCTACGCACGCACATTCACGCATGCACATCCATGCACGCACATCCATGCACGCTGACATTCACGCACGCTGACATTCATGCACGCTGACATCCACGCACACATCCACGCATGCACGCTGACATCCACACACGCACATCCATGCACGCACATCCACACACACATCCACGCACATCCAAGCACGCAC
>JARQOC010000004.1:524368682-524488354 GCA_033576535.1 Allobates femoralis | reverse complement strand
AAACACAAAAGAGAATGAAGCAAAAAGCAAAACATTGATCATTTCACACAAAACTCCAAAAATGGGCCAGACAAAAGTATTGGCACCCTCAGCCTAATACTTGGTTGCACAACCATTAGTCAAAATAACTGCGATCAACCGCTTCTGGTAACCATCAATGAGTTTCTTACAATGCTCTGCTGGAATTTTAGACCATTCTTCTTTGGCAAACTGCTCCAGGTCCCTGATATTTGAAGGGTGCCTTCTCCAAACTGCCATTTTTAGATCTCTCCACAGGTGTTCTATGGGATTCAGGTCTGGACTCATTGCTGGCCACCTTAGAAATCTCCAGTGCTTTCTCTCAAACCATTTTCTAGTGCTTTTCGAGGTGTGTTTTGGGTCATTGTCCTGCTGGAAGCAATAGATATCTGCCGCGACACTACTATATATATATGAAAAAATTCAAATTAATGAGTGGCACTGAAAAGAGAAGATCAAACTGCAATGTGCAAATGTGTAATGCAGTAAACTGCCCTGTGCTTAGGTTGAAAACAGAGGTCTTAGTCTCATCAGCGGCCACTGAGGATCAAGCCTGAGGCTTGATCCTCAGTGGCCGCTGATGAGACTAAGACCTCTGTTTTCAACCTAAGCACAGGGCAGTTTACTGCATTACACATTTGCACATTGCAGTTTGATCTTCTCTTTTCAGTGCCACTCATTAATTTGAATTTTTTCATATATATAGTAGTGTCGCGGCAGATATCTATTGCTGTAAGTATAATTATTTTCTGCCAGCACCTACGTATACGGTTGATGCCAGTCTTATATATTTTACATATTGTCCTGCTGGAAGACCCATGACCTCTGAGGGAGACCCACCTTTCTCACACTGAGACCTACATTATGCTGCAAAATTTGTTGGTAGTCTTCAGACTTCATAATGCCATGCACACGGTCAAGCAGTCCAGTGCCGGAGGCAGCAAAGCAACCCCAAAACATCAGGGAACCTCCGCCATGTTTGACTGTAGGGACCATGTTCTTTTCTTTGAATGCCTCTTTTTTCTCCTGTAAACTCTATGTTGATGCCTTTGCCCAAAAAGCTCTACTTTTGACTCATCTGACCAGAGAACATTCTTCCAAAACGTTTTAGGCTTTCTCAGGTACATTTTGGCAAACTCCAGCCTGGCTTTTTTATGTCTCGGGGTAAGAAGTGGGGTCTTCCTGGGTATCCTACCATACAGTTCCTTTTCATTCAGACGTCGACAGATAGTACGGGTTGACAGTGTTGTACCCTCGGACTGCAGGACAGCTTGAACTTGTTTGGATGTTAGTTGAGGTTCTTTATCCACCATCTGCACAATCTTGCGTTGAAATCTCTCGTCAATTTACTTTTCTGTCCACATCTAGGGAGGTTAGCCACAGTGCCATGGGCTTTAAACTTCTTGATGACACTGCGCACGGTAGACACAGGAAGATTCAGGTCTTTGGATATGGACTTGCAGCCTTGAGATTGCTCATGCTTCCTCACAATTTGGTTTCTCAAGTCCTCAGACAGTTCTTTGGTCTTCTTTCTTTTCTCCATGCTCAATGTGGTACACACAAGGACATAGGACAGAGGTTGAGTCAACTTTAATCCATGTCAACTGGCTGCAGGTGTGATTTAGTCATTACCAACACCTGTTAGGTGCCACAGGTAAGTTACAGGTGCTGTCAATTACACAAATTAGAGGAGCATCACATGATTTTTCTAACAGTGCCAATCAGGGGCTGGCTGGAGGCAGGTCCGTCCATCCAGCCCTGATTTGAGGACCGGGGGGGGAAGGCTATACGAAACTTTTTAAGGACCAGGGGGGGTGGGGATTGCTATCAGAAATTTTTGATGATCGGGGGGGGGGTGCTGCTATCAGAAATTTTACGATGACCTTTGGGATTTGCTATCACTCGGACCGCTTGATCACCTTGTCAGCTGCCGTCTGCATCACCGCGCCCTTTAGGGGGGCGGCCCTACAAGTGGGCTATACCACCAGCAGTTGCCCCCTGCCACCTGGGCCGGTCCGCCCCTGGTGCCAATAATTTTATCCACCCCCTTTTTTATGTTTGGTGTGGAATTATATCCAATTTGGCTTTAGGACAATTCTTTTTGTGTTTTTTCATTGAAGACAAATTAAATGAAGATAATAATACCAAAGAATTTGTGATTGCAATCATTTTCAGGAAGAAACTGAGTATTATCTGACAGAATTGCAGGGGTGTCAATACTTTTGGCCACAACTGTACTCCATACATGTATGGACAAAAATATATATAGGGTGCACAGCTCTTAATAAGAGTAAAGTGGTGCTGCATCACGTACAAGAGGAAAGCATGGCCAAAAAACAAGAAAAACTAATACAATAATGATGAGCAAACCTACGGTAGCTACATAAAAATATCACTTTATTAGTACAAAACAGCCATAAAAACAAATAAAACCATTAAATAAAGCCACTGATGTTCCTATGGGTGAAGATGGACACACCTGACACTGTAAATAATGTGAATGGGGATGAGTGCAAGAAAACCACAATAACACACAGAGCTGTGCGACACATATGATACAACAGATGTTTATGTCACTGAAGAAAATAGTGAACCCTCTCATAAGTTATATACCAGGTATTAAGGTAGATGGAAAGCAACTGTCATATATGATACAGTCTATATAGAGTCTAATGCATGGGTATAATGAGACACATGAGACCTACGCTTCTTAAGCAACTGTTGTATTGCTTCATACTAGTTAGTGCATTAACAGGATAAAGTAAATGTAGTTGCAGAGTGCAAGGCAAACAACCAACGACACCAGAGCATTAAAGCATAGTACAAGTCTCAAGGAAAGCATTCAGAGTCTATTACTTCCCTGTCAGATGTTGCTGGCAAACAGGAGCATTCTGTGTCCACAAATAATTCCAGGCAGAGTGAATCCAGGCTTCAGAGAGCAAGTCACAAGCTGGTTGCAGACCTGATTCAAGAGCACAGGTAAATCAGCTGAAACTGATTAAAAGGGCAATTGGCATGAAACAGGGCAGGGACATCAAAGCTGAGGACTCCATGTTGTTTGAGGGCAAAAGTCAATGCACAGGACAGGAAACAAGATGGCCGACAACAAGCTGAGGACTCCATATTGGTTGACGGCCAAAGTCAATGCACATGACAGGAAACAAGATGACCGACAAAATACACTGAATGCAAAGATAACAACGGATATAGCAAAAATGACTGAAAACCTTACAGCAATATGAGAGGGCCCCACCAGCAACCTACATAAAAGTCAGTGACAACCGCAAAGTATCAATGGGAGCAACTCAAATGGTGGTATCAAAGGGAGGTCAATGGAGCAACATTGCCAGACATGTCAAGGAATGTCAATTGTACTCAGTAACAGTTGGTATCTCCTCCTGGGAATAAGTAAAAAAAAGTAAAAAAAAAAAAGTTTAAAAAATATTAAAATATTTAAAAAAAAATTACAAAATAAAGAACAAAAAAAAAATGATACAAAAAAATACATACATTTATTTTTATTTTAAAAACATAGCTAAGCACCTCAATTTTTTTTTATTAAGAAACTTAAACCATTATACAAAAACACAGTAACTGTGCTTGCAAGATCAAGAGTAGAGGAATAGCTGATCATTTTTATTTTCTTCCCTGACCAAATACTTTATTTCTATTTTTCAATGAAAGTTTTATTAGGATACCAATAAAAGATATTTCTGTGCAGTAAGAAAGTGCAATAAAAACACTCCTCAGAGATATAAAAGATGTTTTGTGTATACCATTTAAATGTACTGGTCATACTCATGAAAACTATGGATTTTATTACTAACCACTTTGGTAGGTTGGACCACCAGGAAACTTGGCATTGACAACCAGTTACACTAGATCAATAAAGAATAAGGGCTTAAGTAGTTGTGAAGATTTTATAGAATGCTTCATTTTTATAGAATGCTTTTAGTTTTCCCTTGCTCTTTGACATGCAGAAAAGCATAGCATATGCTGTACTATTCATTTAGTACAGAACCTAGGAAGACCTGCTGGACTCATTATAGATCAATAAGTACCGTCAAGATCTATCACCAAATCATAACTGATCCATCAAATCTAGTGTGTCTCCTAAACTTAGCTATTACACCAGTGGGAACAAGTCCTAAAAGCCGCCACTTCCTTTCCATTTGGTTAGCGAAACCTTCTGTTTCAACTATTTTATCGCCGCTCACATAAAAAAGACTTTCATTTATTAAACATACTATCTAAACCTTTCATAGGACCAATATACATTGTAAATATAAAAGAAAATGCAGCACTTCTTCCAACCAGTTTAAAGATTATAAGAGGTGATTGATTAGATGGAATTTTCCAAGGCTTATAAGAAATTGTTTTGTGTTCTTGTTAGTGAGAGATATAGAACACATTAGATTGTTGCATGCATTTGCAGCTTTTATTAATCTAGCCCAAACGGCATGCCGGGAGTAGGACTATAGAACACAACGTAGCTCCTTAAATTTTCATTAAACATGTCATTGACATAATAAATGCTTCCAACCTCATAAATAACCCCAGGAAAAGCATTTCCTTTGTATACTTCCCAGCTGCTGCCTCCATGGTAAGAAAGCCAGTTCCGCTCCTTCTGAAGTCAGAACCGCTGTCTGGGGACGATGTAATTGATTTATGCTTCACAGCAGGTGTGCGGTATTAGTTAATCATGTGTACTTTTTCAGAAGTAACAAATTATATTCATTAAGAAAAAAAAACTGTAACAGTTCTATAATTACAGGAAAAGTAAAGGTTTGCCATGACAGCAGAGTAGAGGAATCTGTTCAACTGCTCTTTTTTTTAGAACTCATTAAATATGGTCATTGACCAAAAATAGACTCAGTGTCCTATTTGAATATAGACTCATTCGGTCTGGTATATCAAGATCAGTGTTGATCATGCTGGTCTTGCAGAGGGGGCATACTGGAGGCAGATTCTCCTGATTTATGAGGATACGGATGCACAAGTGGCATACAACCAGGGGCAGGTATGACAATAGTCACTAATATAGCACTAGTTTCTGCATGAATGGGTCATCAGACAGGGTAGTCAAGTGTTCCGAGGTCAGATACCAGGATAGAATGTCAAAGATTAAGGGGATAGACAGAGACATAGTCAGACAAAGGATCTAATTCCTGGAGAGTAGCAAGATAAGAGCAAAAGGACTAGGTAAAAGGAAATTAAATGATGATCTGAGGTCTGGCAACAATCATCAGAACACCTAACACAGATACAGGACTACAAGCACCACAGAGCTGAATGCTAAGTATGGCGCTGTTCTGGGATAAACTGCTCAGCTATGTGGCTGGGCAGCCATAAGGAAAAGGAAATACCTGTGTGGCGCCCCTGCGTACAGGGTGGCCACAAGAGGGAACTGCAGTCAGGCAGAGGGTAATCAGCTAACACAAAAGCACAACAAAACACACCCACAGAATACAACACCCAACCCGGAGCCCGGGACTCTAGGCGGGAAAGGGGTGGTAGGGTTTAGAGGGAAGTGGGTGGGATGTAGTCAAGGTGACAGCACTGGGATAAAAGGAAGGAACCAGAAAGTGTTAGGTAGTAGGCCAGAGGGTGCCGAGCAGTAAAGACCAGGACTAGGCAAGTACAGCTGAGCTGGGCCAGAGAGGAAAACGGCAGCATGGCCAGAGATTAAGACTATGAGAAGGAGAATCCCTTTTGGTGCAGAAGTCACATGGGTAGGAAAGAGCCTGGTGGTTCCCTAGTGCAGCAGGGACACTGGAGGCTAGGCCAATACTAGAGAGCTGGCTCTGAGGTGAGTGGAGTTTCAAGCCCAGGTCACAGATATCCCAGCGGGGAGATGCAGATTCCATGTCTGATTTCCTAACACAGTGCTATGAGACACAGCAGCGTATAGGGCTCAAAAACACTAATCCCAGTGATTGGGTCACAGTGAAAGAACCTGTGCTGCCTGTCATACGGCACGCAGGAATGAGAGAAAGAAGGGCATGAAAGGAGTCAGAAAGAGGGGATATGACTGGAAGGAAAGCTTGCAGGAGGGGTACCGGCAAAGAGTAAACTGTGTGTCAACTGTGAACAGTACTGAGAAGTTGTGAAGAATTCAACTAAAACCCGGTGAACCCTACAAGAGTCTCCAGTGTTTGCTTCCTTGTATGTTAAACTGTTATCCACCCTGTCAGGAGCAGCCCGACCCACGGCGGGCTCATCCATTCGGCTGCAGCACCATCCATCCTCCTGGCAGCAGCAAGCAGCAGCGGTGGTCCCCATTGACCACAACCCATAGGTGGCGTCACGACTATCCCTGTAAATAACCACTTTTACTTGTGGGCTCGGGACACGGTCCGGACCAAGACCGCCGTGATAACCCCGTGATAACCCGGTCCGGTAACGAGTACCCCGTTCCAGTGGGCTCCACACCTGCAGGAACCTAGTACCTCCCAACATAGGGTTGGAATGACTGAACTGTCAGAAAAAACACAAACAGCTCAGGTTGCCCGATCTCCAGGTTGGATGATTGAGCTGTCACTCACCCAACTGACAGCTCAGCATTCCCTGATCACAGAGCAGTAGAATCATGGCAGTACCTTCTGTTCTAGAGGGGCCACCATACACCCAGGTTTCTCAGGAAATCTCTAATGGAAAGCTATGATCAAACAATTTGCCTTTACAAAATGAGCCAGAACCAAGATCACTATTTGAGTCTGTATCCCTTCCAGTGAACCAGATATTGGAGGGAATTCTGGACTTTCTGAAAACCTACAATCCTCTGGACCTTGTACTCAATAATACCATCAGAGATATTTACTTCCAGTTGTTTTAATCCCATTAAATTGCCTAGAAAAAGAAGTGACAAAATTGAGACTTTTCTCAGTGTGCCGTGAATCAGGGACAGCAATTCTGGAGGTATGCCTACAATGACTTCCTGCACCCACTAATTCTGATCTGTTCATTTCAGCAGCTCTTTGATGAGCTCTGGACAAAAGACTATTGCTATAACCTCTTCTTCTCAGTCTGTCACTAATTACTAAACCTTTTTGGTGGAAACGATTGTCACTGCTGCAGATTCTGCATGTTCTAATCATTTCTCCGTATGGGATGGATGATGGGATGGATGCAATGGTTTGTTTAGGGTTCCAAGTATCTGTCCTAAGAATACTGTTACCTGATACTGGCTTTCTTACAGAGAAAACTTAACCTGATGTGAAGAAGGATCTACCTGCAACAATAGGTCCAAGTACGGCAAACTAATAAATGTTTAAGAATGAGTAAATCTTAAATTGTATAGTGCTGTGCAATTTACGGTAATTGGGAGAAAGCATTTTTTTAAGTAAAATCGTAAGTTGGGGTTACCAGTCAGTGATTCAAACCAGTTTTAACTGCTTTGAACAGGTGTGAGTGTACAACCTTGAGTAACAAAATGTGGTTTGACTGGTTTTAGTCAGAAAATAACAGCTAGCTGCCCCCTCAGCATCAGTTGAGAACTTGTTTCTGTGCGGAGTGGTTTAGTGTACTTTTTCTCTCAATGTGATTTGTGCCTGTAAAAATGGATGTTACTCCACGGAAGAGGTCTAGAATTATTACTCTTAATGAGCATACAAGTCTGACTGTAAGAGAAATCGCTTCCATTGTTGGTAATTAGTGATGGGCGAATCCTAAATTGCTCGGAATCGCTTGACTCTAGCGAGTCTGAGCCCGGGACTCGCTACTCGATGCGAGTCTAGCGAGTCCAATGTTAATGAATGGGGAAGCGAGTAATAGCGAGTAGTGTGCGATTTACAAATCACAGATGTGTCTCGGAAGCTTCAGCCTGAAGCAATCCTAGTTTTGCCATTTATTTGCATTGGACTCGTTTACTTTGCAAGTAATCGCTGGGACACTCGCACAGATAAGAGTCCTGTCTGCTCTGTGTGCTGGCTGCCGCAGCTCCATATAGACATCTATATCTATGCACAGGGGATGTAGCAGAGAGGACATCGCGTTTTGGACTGCGTCGGACAGAAGAGGATTTTTTTAATTAAAGATGGAGTCCCTAATGGCTTTTTTTTTTATTTCTAATAAAAAATTTTCTCTGTGTTGTGTTTTTTTTAAAACAATTTAATAGAAATTCATGGCGGTCATGTCTAATATTGGCGTGACCGCCATAAATTTCGAGCTTAGGGCCAGCTGATAATACAAAGCTGGCCCTAACCTCTTTATTACCCAGCGTGCCACCGCCACCAGGGCCGCTGGAAGAGCGGGGTTCAGCGCCAGAGGATGGCGCTTCAATGAACGCGCCATCTTCTGGGGCGGCTGCGGGCTGCAATTTGCAGCGGGGGTGCCCAGAAAGCTTGGGTATCTCTGTGCTGCAGATTCCAGCCCCCAGCAACTTAGCTGTACCTGTCTAGACATAGAAATTGCGCGGAGCCCCACGCATTTTTTTTAAATTATTTCATGAAATTCATGAAATAATAAAAAAAAAAGGGCTCCCTATATTCTTGTGTCTGGCCAGGTACAAATAGGCACCTGGGGGTTGGGGGCAGCCCGTCGCTGCCTGCTGGACGGCTGGTTCCAGAAATACGGCGAAGCCCATGTAATTTTTTTTTCTGAAAAATCAATAAAACAATCCTAAAAAAGGGACTGCATCTTTATTAACCCCTCGCCCATGGTCCAGGGGTTAATAAAGATGCAGTCCCTTTTATTTATTGTTTTATGGATTTGTCAGAAAAAAATTTCACGTGGGCTTCGCCGTATTTCTGGAACCAGCCGGATCCAGCAGGCAGCGACGGGCTGCCCCCAACCCCCAGGTGCCTATTTGTACCTGGCCAGACACAAGAATATAGGGGAGCCCTTTTTTTTTTATTATTTCATGAATTTCATTAAATAATTTAAAAAAAATGCGTGGGGCTCGCGCAATTTCTATGTCTAGCCAGGTACAGCTAAGCAGCTGGGGGATGGAATCCGCAGCGCAGGGATGTCCAAGCTTTCTAGGCACCCCCCGCTGCAAATTGCAGCCCGCAGCCGCCCCAGAAGATGGCGCGTTCATTGAAGCGCCATCCTCTGGCGCTGAACCCCGCTCTTCCAGCGGCCCTGGTGGCGGTGGCACGCTGGGTAATAAAGAGGTTAGGGCCAGCTTTGTATTATCAGCTGGCCCTAAGCCCGAAATTTATGGCGGTCACGCCAATATTAGACATGACCGCCATGAATTTCTATTAAATTGTTTTAAAAAAAACACAACACAGAGAAAATTTTTTATTAGAAATAAAAAAAAAAGCCATTAGGGACTCCATCTTTAATTAAAAAAATCCTCTTCCGTCCGACGCAGTCCAAAACGCGATGTCCTCTCTGCTACATCCCCTGTGCATAGATAGATGTCTATGCACAGGGAATGAGCAGACTGAGAACAATCTCAGCACTGCTACATCATCTCTGTGAGCAGGTGGGCTCTAGGACCCTGGAGCTGCACAGAGAAGACAGCTGGACTCGGCTCGCAAAGTAACAGCAGTTACTTTGCGAGTTTCCCTGCTATCACTGGCACAGTAGCCGAGTCTAATGCAAGACAAAGGCAATCCTAGTTTTGTCAGCGTCTCTGACAAAACTAGGATTGATATTGATTTGCATTGGACTCGTTTACTGTGCGAGTAATCACTGGGAAACTCGCAGCGTACCGAGTCCTGCGAGTCCCTTACTACTCGCCGAGTAACGAGTCCTAGCGAGTAGATTCGCCCATCCCTATTGGTAATGGAAAATCTACCGTTTCAAGAATAATTCACACACACAATGAAACTGGATCGTTTCTCCAAAACAAAAAGGGAAATGTGGAAGAATAAGGAAAACGACACCAAGAACTGATAAAACACTTATCAGAAACAGTAAATTTAATTCAAGAAAAACTTCCTTTGTCCCAATTAATTTGCACAGCACTGTAAATTGCAGTACCGCAGCAGTACCACGCCACTCCAAAATAGTGTTGTTGACATAGCGAGAATACCATATGATATGATTAGAAAATGGATTGTGAATACTGTAAATGTAATGTTCTTCCCACCATGCTATGAATATGTTGGCCACAATAGGTGAAAATTTGGACCCAGTGGTGAGCCGAGTATTTGCATATAGAACTTGTTGTAAATAAAAAAAAATCATGTTTAAGCAAATACCTGACTGCCAAAATTAATAATTCACACCATCTTGTTAGAAATTATGGAATATTTGCACTAATTTAACTTGGTCTTCCAAACTTTATCTTGACCTCAATTATTCCTGTTATCTGCCATTTGTTAATTACTAGTGATGAGCGAGCACTAAAATGCTCGGTTGCTCGGTGCTCTGGCCGAGCATCTCAAGATACTCGTGTACTCGGCCGAGCACCGAGCCCAATGTAAGTCAATGAGTGACAGGCTCCGCCCACAGACTTCCGGCTATAAAACGAGTGTTTCTGGGAAAGGGCGGGAGGGGGGGCTTTTTGAAATCGCCGCAGCATATAACACCTTGCTGTGGCCCCCAGAGGTATCCTAACAATGAATCTGCTCTCTGTGAGGTGCCAGCTCACTGTGTGCACTGAAGGGAGCAGTGTATGTGTCTCAGATCGCTATTTATTACCGAGCAGTCCGAGCATCTCGGCAGTACTCGGTGCTCGCCGAGCACCCCGAGTACCGAGATACTCGTGCGAGTACAGAGTCGCACAGAGCATACTCGCTCATCATTATTAATTACATTTTGAACTGAGGAAAAGGAAACTTGATAAAATGTTGCTATCTTCTTATAGCCTTCTCCTGCTTTGTGGGCCTCCACCGTTTCCATTTTCAGAGTGCTAGGCAGTTGCTTAGAAGAACCCATGGCTGTTTTTTCTTTTGCCCAAGGTTAGAGGATGTTGGGCTTTAAATAGCTGTGAAATTTGCATCACTTGTATTGCCTAACAATGAGAGTGGATGAGTCATAACGCTAAAGGCCACGTCACACGTAACGATATTGTTGCAGATATCGTGCAAAAGTCACGTGTTCTGTGACGCTTGAACGATGTCGAAACAACATCGTTGCGTGTGACACTACAAATGATGAACGATCAGTCGGCTGATCGTTCATCGTTTGATTTGAGGTCCTGTCCTCAAATCAATCGTTGGTCACCCAGTGGACACGCAGCATCGCTGCATGTGACACCAGGAGACAACCGATAAGCCAGCTCCCAGAGCCTCTAAGCAAGCGCTGGGAGCTGGTATCCAAGGTAAACTGCGGGTAACTAGGCAGCGTGCACTGCCTAGATACCCGATGTATACCTTGGTTACCAGCCTTCTCCGCTCACTGGCTGGTATCCAAGGTACACAGCGGGTAACTAGGGTCCCTAGTTACCCGCTGTGTACCTTGGATACCAGCTGGTGAGCAGAGAAGGCTGGTAACCAAGGTATACATCGGGTATCTAGGCAGCGCGCGCTGCCTAGTTACCCGCAGTTTACTTTGGAGACCAGCCTGCTCCCGCTTACCGTAGCCTGGCAGCGGGAGCAAGACATCGTGGAAGCGATATTTAAATCATTTCCACGATGTCTCTGGTCCATTGATCGCTGGTGAGTCTGCCTGTGTGACAGCTCACCAGCGATCTGAACGATATTGTTAGCGATCGCGCGTGCATGTGATCGCTAACAATGTTGTTCTTCAAATTGATGCATGTGACGGCACCATAACAGATTATGAGGAAAAATCTGCAGCACAGCAATTATTCATGCGGGAATTTGTGCATATTTCCAGCACAGGGCTAGAATGTATTATCAGCTTTCAGATCAGCCACGGCTGCATGAAAGTGGTACCCACCTCACAAGAAGGGCTTGTGCCCTCTCTTATTGTATGAAAAAGTTAATGAACATTTTTTGTACATGCTTATGCTGTGAGGGGATCTAGTAAGGGGCAGTTTTAAACCACTATTTTATTAGAATCAATGATTAAAGTCCACCGTAATTTTTGCCACCTGGATGATACTCCCACCACTTCTGACAGTTCTCTATGTAGCTCCTATGTTCTCTACATAGAGAACTGTCAGAGGGGGATTATGTCCTGCTCCAGTAGCAACAAGGTGCGCATCTCCTGCAGCCGCTTACGCCACTTCAGACAGCTATCTGACAGTTTTTCATTCCAAAAATTCACATCTACATATTACTGTGGGCAAATGACCTAAGAGATAGTTAACTTTCTTAATTATAATGGAAATAATCCAATTCTGTACTAGCCACACTCCCCATAATACTGATTCTTGGATCTTCTTATCCACAGAAAAAAGTTTTTGTACAAACATGAAATGACTTAGAGTGCCCTTCAAAACTGAACAAATTGTGCCATAAAATGAATCCCAGATCTTTTAATAAAAAATTGTTCTGTTTTGCTGCAATCGCAATTTCTGTCAGGTAATAATCCACTGCGTTTACCCCTAAATCATGGTGGTCTACAGTATATTAGAAAATAATGCGTTGGCATCATGGCTTAGCTATGGCGGCGTAAGGGCGCTTGTACTGAGAGCTCCTCCGCACCCAGCAGTAATTAACTGGTACAGAGCGGATCCCTGACAGTGCAACATTCCCAGAGGCAAGAGGGCATCGTCTTTTACCCACCGGCAACATCAGAGCGACAGGGAGCAGCGCTGGAACGGCTCTTCCAGAGCGGGAGGCAGGAGGTGGGAACCACAGCTCCAACAACAATGGTGCCAACCGTGGTGCTGGAAACACAGGATGCAGGCCAGGACATGGCAGGCAAGAAGGTGAGGGAGAAAGCAGGAGGTGGAGACCAAAACACATTGGGACTTAATCCCTGCAGCACCCCCTTACCAACAAGAGCCCCAGCACCAGGGACATAGGCAGGAGAGGAGGGAAAAGATGATCGGGCTGCAACTATAACACAGAGGCAGCAGAGTCCTGCTGCAACTGCGGAGGTACAGCAGATACCATTCACCAGACCATACCCCACACCACCCCATACCTCACATAGGGGAAATACTAACATTGAGACTGTAACAACAGTATTGAGGGGGAGAGACCCTGGTAATGTGTCCCCCGTGCAGTGCAGCTTCCCACCCACAATTTCTGTCCACAATCAGAGCCTTATGGACTTAATCAGGGCTTTACCCACTAAACAGGACCTGGATTCTATGATGGCTAGATTTGAAGCCTCACAGGAAAGGGCTCTGGCCATATTTCTGGGAGATCTTGACCTATTAGATACTCGAACATCTACACTGGAAAGCTCCACCTCATCACTTGCATCCAGAGTTGATATGTTGGACAAAAATGTCTCTGAGACTCAAAATCACATGCAGCAAATGGCACTATTGTTGGATGATCAGGAAAATCGCGGTCGGCGTAATAACATACGCCTGAAAGGGGTCCCTGAAAACTTCCCTACCAGCGCTTTGCTGACTAAAGTTTCTAAAATTTTTAACACAGTGTCCCAAAAAACCCTGGATGCTAAAATAGTGATTTACAGAATGCACAGGGTATCCCGCCAACCATCCTCACAGGCTGCAGGCCCCTTATACATCCTGTGTAGACTACACTATTATACTGACAGAGAGGCAATCCTGCAACTTTCATGGTCCTATGGGAAACTCTTTCTGGATGAAGTTGAGATACGGCTGTTCCCCGATGTTTCCGCCCGCACGCTGGCAATGAGGCGCATGTTCTCCCTTCTACAACAACGCATTCGTGAGCTTGATGCCACTTATAGATGGGGTCACCTTATAGTCAAAAAAGGAGATGCACAATTCTTTCTCAAACGTCCTGAAGCGCTACCAGAATTCTTCCTTTTTTTGGACACTGCTTCTATACAATTACCAAACTGTCTCCTGATAGATCTACCACGTCAGATGCAGCAAAGTGATAGGAGAAGGCGTCCTTCACGATCCTTGTGCAGGAAGAGTCCAGGATCTGGAGATACCTCGAACAAACTCAGGTATCAAAGACACAGCCCACCCTGACTTTTCTCAGATGGTTCCCTAATGGGAGGTTTCGGTTAATTTGCTTGCACTGTTCTATGATTAATGCTCTGATGGTGCCGTTTGTTAATATAAATCTAATTGATTGCTGGATGCATGAGTAAGCCGTTGCATGGTTTTTCACACTTCACTTACAAGAAAAATATTAGTTTTTTCTCTCTTTTTTTTCCTGTGCCACTTCCCGTCTCACTTTGAGAGGGTGGGGGCTATCTTCAGATTTATCCGAAGAAATATAGTTCACTACTTTAATTTTTGACTTTCAGCCTCCAGATTAGCTGAAGTCTGATACTGAAACTGTTTTGATTCTGATTTTGTTTTGTTTTCTTTTTTGTACCCTTAAGGTACCGTCATACGCGGCAATATTGCTTGCAATTTCACTGGCAATTTGCTGGTTGCAGTGAAATCATGGACACATTGTTCTATTTTGTTGCCGTGTACAAATGGAACAATGTGTCCATGATTTCCCAGCAAATTGCCAGTGAAATTGCAAGCAATATTGCCGCGTGTGACGGTACCTTTAGTTTTTCTCTATACTTAACTCCCTTTCCCGTTTCAATACACATCTTCTCCTCCTTTTGGTTTCCCTCACCCCTCTCTATAGGTCGCCCTTAAAGTGGTAATCTGTCTTGCCTCCTAACTTCTACTGTCCCCCCCTGTTCCCCCTTTCTTTTCTCTTCCTGCCCCTTTTCACACAGTTGGGGGTTGGTGATCAGTGGCCCATCCAGCTTGAAGATGACCTCCGTGGAATTCTCGGCTTTGCGTTGCGGAACTATCAACGTTAGAGGACTACACAGCCCAGGTAAGAGATCCACACTAGCTAATTACGAAAAGAACGGATACAGGTAGCATTTTTACAGGAGATACATCTTTGCACTCTCAGAACCTACAAAATGACCAGTCATTGGTACCCTGATGCATACCACAGTCACTCCCCTGACCCAAGATTCCGGGGCACTAGCATACTCATTTACTATGCAGTCCCATGTGAACTGGTCAACGCGTGATGTGACCATCAGGGTAGAAGGATTCTGGTTAAAGGATGTATCGCACTATACCTATTCACATTTGCTTCACTGTACCTTCCCAACACAAATCAAGTAACAGCATTGCAAGTGTTTTTGGAGCAGATAGGACAATTTACTGAGGGTACGTTGGTCCTGGGGGGACTTTAATGTCACACTTAATCCTGACCTTGACACCTCTTCGGGGGGACATGCTTACTCGCAAACAGTTTTGCATAGATTTAAAAACTTACACATGAACACCAGTTGATAGACTCATGGAGGTTGTCTCACCCAAATGATAGAGATTATTCTAACTACTCGACTGTACACGATTCTTACTCAAGGATTGACTATCTCTTTGTAAGACATAAAGACATAGCACTGATTCAAGCAGTTGATTCAGTTCAAGCATTCTATCATTTCCTCAGATCACGCCCTATGACCAATTGAGATTGCCATGCGAGCTTTGGCCTCTCGTCAATGGCAATGGAAACGGAATGCCTCACTATTGGAGGATACGGTCACTACACGAGAGATGAAGCAGGCACTGATAGACTACTTTGCTGAAAATGTTATAACTGAGACGTCACCGAGCTCCGTATGGGAGGCACAGAAATGTGTAATTCGGGTATACTTATTAAATATGGGGCGAGACTGAAGAAAGAGAGAGGTAGTGAACTGTCCTCCCTGCTCTCTGAATTAAGAGAGCTAGAGATGACTTATAAACGTAGATCTCAAGGGGAAGTAGGCCTTGAGTTGCGCAAGGTTAGAGAAGAGCTCCGCAATTTTCTAAATAAAAAAGCAAAATACTGGCTGGCAAAATGCAGGTGGCAATTTTATGAATTTGGGAACAAGACGGGCAGACTACTGACAGGGGCGCTGAGACAACAAAGAGCTAGGACGTTCATATTGAATATTGTAGACCCGGTAAATAGCGTTCAGGAAGTATTACGCGGAGCTATACCATGTGGATGTTTGTAACCCTTTAACGCTGTCCCCGACATTCCTCCCTAAAATTAGAGAATACTAAAAATTGGTCAAACTCCCTAAATTGAACACGGTACATGTGGAAATGCTAGAACAGCCAATTACTGAACAGGAACTACTTTTGGCTGTAAAATCCGTGAAAAACGGTAAGACTCCGGGTCCAGATGGCTTTTCCTCAATTTACTATATAAACTTGAAAGAACTACTAGCCCCACATCTACTCAGTTTTTTAATGATTTGAGGAGTGGACATACACCGCACGCTGACTCATTAAGGGCGCACATATCGGTGATTCCTAAGGCAGGCAAAGACCCGGCCCAGTTTGCGAGTTATCGCCCAATTTCACTTCTGAACGTGGACTTGAAACTGTTTGCAAAAATTGTGGCTACGAGACTGGCTCCCTTACTGGTGGACGTGATTCACCCTGACCAAGCAGGCTTCATGATGGGGAGAGAGGCTCGGAACAACACTATCAGGGCGTTCAATTTGGTCCACGGAGCTAGGAGTGAGGGGGTTCGCTCTTTACTTTTGTTAACGAATGCTGAAAAAGCATTTGATAGAGTTAATTGGATTTTTATGAGGGAGACTCTCCTGCGCTTGGGGCTGGGACCAAATATGATGCGTTGGATAATGTTTCTATATTCTAATCCGTCGGCCAAGGTTAGGGTGAATGATTGCCTTTCGGAACCCTTTGACATCTACAAAGGCACTCGTCAGGGATGCCCACTCTCGCCACTGATCTTTGTTCTTACCATTGAGCCACTTCTCAGAAGATTTAGAGCCAATTCTGACAGGAATAGAAATGGGTGGAAAATCACATAAAGTGGCAGCGTATGCAGAAAACCTATTATTTTTCCTAACCAAATCCAGCCACATCACTCCCTAGTTTAATGACAGAGATCCAAACTTTTTCTCGGCTGTCCAATTTTAAAATAAACTTTCAAAAATCGGAAGTATTAAATGTTAATCTCCCTATCTCCACTGCCACCCAACTACTGTCGGCCTTTAGCTTCAAATGGAATACTCAGTTCCTAAATTATCTAGGGGTAAAAATGAGGACCAACCCAGACGACCTTTTCAAACAAAACTTTCCAGCTCTCCTCTCCTCAATCAGAGGAGATTGTGACAGATGGATAGAATTTCATTCTCATGGTTTGGGCAGTGCCACATATTTAAAATGAACGCACTACCCCCCATTCTCTACTTATTACAAGCTGTGCCCATCAAAATCCCAATTATATTCTTTAAAACTATCGCCTCTATTCAAACTGCTTTTGTGTGGGCAGGGAAGTCGACCAGATTAAGCCGTTCAATTATGTCCAGACCAAAAGTCGCGGGTGGTATTGGTTTACCCAACTTTAAATACTACCAACTTGCAGTACATTTTGTAACAATGGTTGACTGGCGCCAGAACTCAGCAAACAAGTCATGGGTGCAAATAAAGCAAACATTTTGTCCAGATCCCATAGACAGACTGCCCTGGCGTCTCTCTACAGTCCCAACCAAGGTACTCTCCCATCCAACGATGTGAGCAACAGTGAAATAATGAAGTACTCTGTGGACTAGACCCTTTTTGATCCCGTCATGCTCCAGACTCACGCCTGTGTTGAGCCATCCAGATTTTGCCCCTGCTCTTAACGACGGAGTGTTCCGTAACTGGATTGCATTGGGTAAAGATATAGGGGAGACCTTTGAAGAAGGGAATGACTGGCCTTCACTAGCCACACTCAGTACATGGGACAATCCAACACCGCTGGGTTGGTGGAGGTGTTTTCAGTTATGGCATTTTCTATGCACACTCCATCCACGGCATTATTATGACCACCCTAGGACTCAGTTTGAGGTGCTCTGTACTAACCTAGGGCCTTTGAGACATACTCTATCCAGGGTCTATGCGATGTTGGTTTTTCCCCCGGGCCAGGGCCCTCCTAACTTCATAACAGAATGGGAAGCAGATTTGGGAGTCAAGTTCTCGGATGCGCAAGTAGCCCGAATCTGTTGCTTTGTCCATAGCCCTCCATTAGCTCTAAACAGCAGGAAGCTAGATATAAGATAGTGCCCAGATGGTACAGAGTACCCGAGAAACTGCATGCAATGTACCCTGAGACAGATGCTACCTGTTGGAGGTGCAGGAAGGAACTGGGTTCTTTGGTCCACATCTTCTGGGAGTGCAAGGTGTTTAGACCCTTTTGGAATGGCGTGGAAGATGTAGTAAAACAGATTGCTAAATACATGGATCCACTTACCCCAGCAGCAGCTTTATTACACCTTAATAATGTCCCTATCTCGATTTATAAAAACTAATTACTGAAAATTTTTTCTCATTGCAGCGAGAGCGTGCATACCCGAACACTAGGGCAAAATTTCCCCCCCCACATCTCTCACAATGGGTCGGTAAAATTAATGAGTTAATGTACATGGAGGACCTGACCGTCTCCATGCATGACACATAAATGACGTTCTGGGCCACTCGGTCAGAATGGCTGGATTTCTAGCAAACGCATAAATATGGACCAGTGACGCGGCGGGCGGAAGTGACGCCGGGCCTGCAGCACGTAACCCGCTCATTGCGAGGAAGCGATGGGCGGGTAATTTGAATCCTGGAATAAGATGGACAGCAGTGAGGCAGGTGCGAGCTTGGCGAGGAGACCCGCCTCGCTGACAAAGAGCCTGGAGGAACGCCCATCCGACAAAAATTTGGTAAGTATAAAAAGTGATTTATTGTGGGTGTACTTAGATAGATTTAGTCAGTCAGGGTACCTTTACACACGGCTACATTTGTAGCTTGTCACCAGGTAACTTACTGGTTGCAGTGAAATCATGGATACATGGTTCTATCTTGTTGCTGTGTACAAATGGAATTATGTATCCATGATTTCACTGCAACCAGTAAGTTACCTGGTGACAAGCTACAATTGTAGCCGTGTGTAAAGGTACCCTCAGGGATAGTTAGAATAGTAATTTAAGCCTCCAGGGACAGATATTTATAGGTTAGATGGGGATTTTTTGCTGGTTGGTTCCCTTTAACTAATTCCGGCAAGAAGAGGTCTATATAGTGCGATAGATTTGTAGTCAGGGAGTCTATTCCCGATATGATTGAAATATGGAAAACATTTTAATGGGAATGTAACCCATTTGGAAGAAATACCTGTTGAAACGATTAATAGGATTTCCATGCTTAATCGTAAAGGATTACTTCAAAACACAAACTCAAAGGAGTCAGGCCAGATCAAAATGCAATATCAATTTATTAAAATACAAACACTATGTAAAATGACAATGTCAATGAGGTACACAGAAGGAGGACCACATGAAATAATTAAAACCACAATCCAGATCAATCCTCAGGTATAGCAAACAACACATGTAGTCAAAAAGAATAAGTGCCCCAAAACTGGGTGCACCAAGTATACCAAAGGTGAGAATACAATATCAATATCAATCATGGGTCCATTTACCTTACTGCGACCGCCCCCTGACGCGTTTCGCACCAGCTTCTTCAAAGGAGGGTCGTCGTACTAAGGGAAAACCAGCCTTATATAGTGTATTCTATTACCCAGCGTGTCATGTGACTTCCGGTCGGAAAACCGGAAGTCGCGGTGATCCGCACGTCACATCCCGCGTCCAAGGTTGCCTGGTTACCAGTGGCGTCATATGCAGGCGCCCTGGCCAATGGTATCTCGCACCGGATGTCATATCCGGCGCCACGTCATGCCTATGCTCCAGCTCCGATATCCGCCCCCATATGCCAACGTCAGCCGGGTCCGCCCGCGGGCGTGACTCATGCATGCCCCGAAACACGCCCACCACTTCAGTGTATAGAGCGGCCGGCGGTCCCGAGGCAGTACAGAGAAACACGCCCCCAGGCTCCCGGAAGAGCAGCGAAATACAAGGGAGAGACATCAAGGCTGTTTGCATGAAGTGTGGATGTGGACAGCTGGGGATATAAATAGTTATATACACAATAGTTTATTGTGATTATCTGCCTCCATAGGAGCAAATTACACGTTACATATATACAAATAGAGTTTCTTTCTCAAAGAACCACATAATAATAGCAATGTAATCTTAATGAATATACAGCAGTAACAATACAGATTTTAGATTCTATATTCTATACAGCAGCAGTTTATAAAGTGCATATCGATGTGCAAAATTTCAAGTAATAAAGTGCCAGACAAGAAATAGGGGTGATACAATATCATGATATTATACTGTATAACAGCACAATACCCAGATAAATAAAGATCGATTCAGATCATATTAGTTGTGCAGACAATACAAAATAGAAAATAAAAAAGCCCATTCATACTTAAATACCGATTCATTCATGCACACAACAGTCCACCGGCCGGTGCCATACACCACCCAGACACACTACGATAATATATTATTTTATTAATTTTTGATGACAATAAACGTGATAAGAACTGCTGTAATTTTCATTCTTCATTTAGTATACTGTATATTCTTCTACAAAGAGGCAGACCTAAAAGAGTATAATAAAAAACACAAAACACATAAATTAAAACAAAGGCAATTATTTATTAAAAGTAATTTCCCTTATTATAAAAATCATTCTACAAGAATGGGGCAAAGCTAAGGACATCATTGAGGCCATGGGGACGAACACATCCCACCTTCATTATCCATTTGGCCTCCAGCTGAGCGAGGCTTTTCTTCCAATCCCCGCCTCGTATGTTCTGGTGGATTTTGTCAATTACAAAGGCCTTCAAAAGGTTGGCATTACAATTGCGAGTGGTTTTAAAGTGGCGTGCTATCGGTTTTAATAGGGATAAATCTTCTTCTGCTTCTGCTTTGATGATATCTAAGACATGTTCACGTATTCTAACTTTAAGTTGTCTAGATGTAAGCCCAACGTATATTAAGTTACAGGGGCAGGTAGCCATATATATCACACGTACAGATGTACATGTGATATTTTGAGTGATCTTAAATTTCTTATTGCCGCTACTCGAGTAGAAGTCCTTAGCCCTTATCAGGTTAGGACAAGTGACACATTTCCCACACGGGTAGAATCCCCATCTTGGGCCACCAGTACCAAAAATGCCTTCCCTCCGTGGTTCTTCATACAGACTATGCGTCAGAATGTCTCTCAAATTTGGAGACCGCCTGTATGTGATAGTAGGGTATTTCTGTATGCATCCATTCAAGCCATAGTCAGATGTTAATATTGGTCAATATTTTTTGAGAACTTTTTCCATTCTTTGTTTTTGACCGTTGAAGTCTACTATTAGTCGTACCTGTTTGTCGCATTCCTTCTTCACTTTGGTTTGAAGCAGATCACTCCTATTCGTCCGACTGGCTCTCTGGTACCCATTTTTGATGTTCTTTCTTGAGTAGCCTCTATCCAAGAATCTTGTGGATAATTCCAATGCCTGTTGATGGAATAACTCATCAGAAGAACATATTCTCCGCGTACGGAGAAATTGTCCAACTGGTATACTTCTTATTAGATGTGAGGGATGAGCAGAAGTGGCATGGAGTAATGCATTCCCAGCAGTACGTTTCCTGAACAAATCTGTTACAATTTCTCCATTTGCACCCCTCCGTACCTTGACATCAAGGAAGTCAACCTCCGTCTTACTGTAGACCATAGTCAGCCTGATATTCTTCTGGTTCTTGTTGAGTTCCTCCACAAATTCCATTAATTCTGTTTCTTGGCCCTGCCAGATGATGAAAAGATCATCAATAAACCTTGTCCACAGTATTACTTTGTCACTCAGATGTGACGGGTTGGAAAGAAATACTTCCCGTTCCCATGCCCCCAGAAACAGGATAGCATATGAGGGCGCAAAAGCCGCCCCATAGCCGTACCCTGCCTCTGGAGGTAAAATTTGTCACGAAAAACAAAGAAGTTATGCGTCAACGCGAACTCTAGTAGATTAATCAAAAAAGACACAAAATCAGTCTCAAGACTAGACATCGTCAAGAACAAACCCGTAGCCTCAATGCCATCCCTATGGCGAATGGAAGTGTACAAGGATTCAACATCCAAGGTCACCACCCACATGTCCTCCTCCAATACAACACCCTCCATTTTCCTCAAAAAATCATTCCTATCACGTAGATACGACGGTAAGGTTTCTACTATTGGTTTTAAAAAATAGTCCAAATATTTACCTGCCTGTTCACACAGGCTGCCCATCCCAGATACTATGGGGCGCCCTGGTGGATTCTGGGCGTTCTTGTGCACCTTCGGCAGTAAATACAGGCATGCCGTCTTCGGTATTGTAGGGTTTAAACCGTCCATGATGTCCTTAGTGATGGTTCCCATTTAAAAAGCCTCTTCCATTAAATCATGTAATTCCTTAGAAAATGACAATGTTGGGTTAAACGTTAGTTGTGTATAGCATGTTTTATCATTCAACTGACGCATCGCCTCCTTTTCATATAGTATTCTAGGCCAAACCACAACATTTCCACCTTTATCAGATGGCTTTATTATGATGTCCTTTCTACCCTTTAACTCTTTGATGGCTATCCTCTGCCCCTCTGACAGATTTTCTCCAAATTGGCCTCAGGGTATTTTCTTCAATTCATCTGTCACTACCTTCACAAAAAGCTCAATGTTGGGATATATATTTAAGGCAGGAAACTTTTTGACTTTGGGGAAGGAAAACTTACCTCTCCTGTTCTCATTCACATTGTCATCTTCCTCTCCCAAGCCCTAAGTGCCTCAATTGCTTACTCTTCCTGGACTGTCCAGCTCCGGATATCACCTCCAGGTCTATCGTGGAGTTTCTTCAAAATTAGTTTCCGGGCAAACAGATGAACATCCTTTACTGCAGAAAAACAGTCGAATTCACAGGAAGGAGAGAATGTCAGGCCTAAACTTAAGACTTCTCTCTGATCATCCGTTAATGACACATTTGACAGAATAATTACCTGTGAATTGGAGGTAGATGGTTTAACCACTCCTGTCCGTCTCCTCTTTCCAATATCTCTTGTAAAAAATCTTTTCTGTTTCCCTTTCCTTGTTGGGTACCGGTTACCACCAGAGGTATCCCCCTCCTCATCCGTTGAGGCAATAGATGATACAGATGTATCGCCCAGGTTCTGTTGTCTGCCAGTACCTGACTGTCTCCATTTATAGACAGTACGTGACTTATAGTCTTGTAAGTCACGTTGAAATTTCTTAGATTTGGTATCTTGTACCTCCTTTTCCCAGGTGAGGAAGAGTCTATCCACCTCTATCTTAAATACCTCCATATCCTCAGCAGATATAAGCTCCCTTAATTTATTCTGGTTCGCCTCAATTTCATTTTCTAATCCTTCCAGGTTCTTCCTGTTTAAACTTATCAGGAGTTCAATGAACGTACGTGAGCAAATATTGCTTGCTTCTTCCCATTTACCGCGGAACTTAGCATCCTCCACAGGAAATGAGGGTAGCACCTTCACTCTTAAACCTCTTTTTAGATAGGTAATTTTCCAAAGAGGCTTTGTTCCACCACATCCTCAATCTCTTTTTATACAGCATTTTCAATGTATTTCTCACTTCCGCTTGCCCATTACTTGTAGAAGATACCACATTAATATCACCATTAAACACAGCGTTTACACGGGACAGCCATGTCTGATCCCTAGATCTTATGTCCATAGTGGTAATGGGTGACAACAAAACTCTGTAAAACAGATAACAACAATATATTCAAACCACCCTGAAAGGTGAAAGGCCCTCCAAAACTAATGATTACTTCAAAACACAAACTCAAAGGAGCCAGGCCAGATCAAAATGCAATATCAATTTATTAAAATACAAACACTATGTAAAATGACAATGTCAATGAGGTACACAGAAGGAGGACCACATGAAATAATTAAATTTTTTGCTGGTTGTTTCCCTTTAACTAATTCCGGCAAGAAGAGGTCTATATAGTGCGATAGATTTGTAGTCAGGGAGTCTATTCCCGATATGATTGAAATATGGAAAATATTTTAATGGGACCGTAACCCATTTGGAAGAAATACCTGTTGAAATGATTAATAGGATTTCCATGCTTAATCGTAAAGGAACATACTGGATCTATCCATTACAGATCCTGCATCCCAATGGTCTTAATGATATTGTGGGAAGAGTATAATATGTCTTTATATGAAAATGTTTTTAGCTAATAACTGCATCGTATTAGAAAAAAATGTTTTAAAAGATTTTTTTTTTTTAATTTTAAATAATTTTTTAGGAATGATAGAGAAAACTTTTATGATTAAATATTTTTACAATTTTTTTTGAAGTTCTGTCTCTTTTCTTATATAAAAAAATCTAGTGAGACTAACTGGATAGGTGCAGTTAAATCCCCACTCTCATCTGAATGCTCAGTGGGGGGTAACTACCTCTGCTATAAATAAAGTGAATTTTATTCTTAAAGTAAATACCTGAGAAAGGCGGTTGTAGCCACCAAAACACGTTGTATCTGTCATTTTATGTTATTTCATGTTTGTTCAAGAAATTTTATCTATGGATAAGAAGTTCTGAGAATCAGTATTATAGGGAGTGCGGCCAGCAAAGACTTGGATTATTTCCCTTATACCATTGTACCTATACAAATCCGAGGTAGGACATAACACTGGACCAACTCAAGGCGAGCATCAGACCCGGACAAACCTCCGAAGCATGAGGCGACTTTTGATGAGGCGGCTTCTGGAGATACTATATGCTTGAAGATTTTACTCCAATAGGTGACTGCATAAAAACCTCTTGTAAAGGCGACTGAAAGATATAGTGGTAATGCACTGAGATTGGCACCACATGCTTGTTCTTCACACACCCTACAGGGGATCAATTGAACTCAACCTTCTTAGGGTACTTTCACATTAGCGGTTTTTGCCGTTCACGGCAGATGCGGTGAAAAAAACGCATCTGCCGCGATTACCGCATAACCGCTGCACTTACGGCACAGTTGCGGCAAGCCCCATAGAATGTCTATGGGGCTTGCGGCAGGTGCAGCAAGTGCAGTATCGGCACTTGTGGCATGTGCGGCCGCAAAAAAAAACGCTGCTGCCCGTGTTTTTTTTCGCGGCCGCACCTGCCGCAAGTGCCGAAACCGCACTTGCCGCAGCTGCCACACACTTACCGCAAGCCCCATAGACATTGCATGGGGCTTGCCGCTACTGTGCCGCAAGTGTAGCGGTTATGCGTTAATCGCGGCAGATGCGTTTTTTTCATCGCATCTGCCGCGAACGGCAAAAACCGCTGATGTGAAAGCAGCCTTAATTGTTCACAATAACAGTAATTTTGACTAAAGCTGCCCACACATTTGCATGCCATTGTATATTTGCAGGAGACTTCACCTGAATGTACACCAACAAGGGGTTTTTAATATTGCTAAAATGCATGTAAAAATAAAATATAAAATTTCCTAGTATTTGGTGTTTAAGGCTATTTGTGTACAAAGTCTTTTGCTGAGTTTTTGGAACACAAACTGAACTGAAACCCAAGGTTTTTTAGGAGCTTTGAGATTCGAGGGAAGAATTGCAGAGTTTCCATTCACTCTCCACCTCGTTTCTGCTCCATATAAAAAAAGTAAGTAAAGAAGCATGTACAAGAGACCAGGATCAGGGAAATAAGCAAGGGCTCATACGAGTGATCAATAATCCATTTATTATACACCAAGAAAAAACAAGGACTAACAAACATTTAAAAACAGTTAAAAGGTGGAACACCCACCAAAAAAGCTGTAGCCTTATAATAAATATCACATTTTTAGTTTCTGCACCAAAAACTCCTTTAAAAACCCCACGTGCACATAGAGTCAAGCTGGGAAAATGGATCTTCATATTTCTCCTGCTTGTTTATATATAGTCAGCAGGTAGCAATGAACTACAATATAAATGTAAGGGTACCTTTACACGCGGCTACATTTCTAGGGTGGCTACAGGTAACTTACTGGTTGAGGTGAAATCATGGAGAGATTATTCCATTTGTACACAGCAACAAGATAGAACCTTGTCTCCATGATTTCACTGCAACCAGTAAGTTACCTGTAGCCACCCTAGAAATGTAGCCGCGTGTAAAGGTACCCTAAGTGATGATGACTGTTCTATCAAACTAAACATTGATTTTTGTCTGATACATCAGCTACATATAGGGTTGTATAGGAGCTGTAGACTAGTGTTGAGTGAGCATTGAAATATTCGGATTCGGATAGCTCTATCTGAATACTTTGAAATGTTTCATTACTCATTACTCATTCAATGCAAGTCAATGGGGAACTCACTCTCACGTGAATATGAAATAATAAAAATAATAATAATAATCTTAATTTATATAGCGCCAACATATTCCACAGCGCTTCACAATACAGAGGTTCATATTTAAACAATCATAAGAAACAGTTATCAGAACATACAATACAATATGATACTAAAAAACAATACAATACAAAGCATAATACAATACAATAATTAGAGCAAAATAATGACAGCCCTGCTCATAAGAGCTTACAATCTAACAATGAGGTGGGGGTGACAAAAAGTACAGGTGCTTATTTACAATGATGGTATAGTCAACTTGAGAAGATAGGGAACAGATAGGAGCAATATAAGTGGCCACAAACCATTATTTGTGATTCACTTGAGACTGGTGGATTGGATAGACTATGTCTAGATGACTTTGACCAGGGATCATGATAGGCCGCCGTAAAAAGATGTGTTTTTAGGCATCACCTGAAACTATGTAAGTTGTGGATACACCTACAGTGCCTTGTGAAAGTATTTGGCCCCTTGAATATTTCAACTTTTTGCCACATTTCAGGCTTCAAACATAAAGATATAAATTCTAATATTTTTGTGAAGAATCAACAAGTGGAACACAATCATGAAGTGGAACGAAATTTAATGGACATTTTAGACTTTAAAAAAAAACAAAAAACTGAAAAGTGGGGTGTGCAATATTATTCGGCCCCTTTACTTTCAGTGCAGCAAAGTCACTCCAGAAGTTCAGTGAGGATCTCTGAATGATCCAATGTTTTCCTAAATGACTCGTAATGATAAATAGAATCCACCTGTGTGTAATCAAGTCTCCGTATAAATGCACCTGCTCTGTGATAGTCTCAGGGTTCTGTTTCAAGTGCAAAGAGCATCATGAAGACCAAGGAACACACCAGGCAGGTCTGAGATACTGTTGTGACGAAGTTTAAAACCGGATTTCAATACTAATAGATTTCCCAAGTTTTAAACATCTCAAGGAGCGCTGTGCAATCGATCATATTGAAATGGATGGAGTATCAAACCACTGCAAATCTACCAAGACCCGGCCATTAGGGATGGGCGAATCTACTCGCTAGGACTCGTTACTCGGCGAGTAGTAAGGGACTCGCAGGACTCGGTACTCTGCGAGTTTCCCAGTGTTTACTCGCACGAGTCCAATGCAAATCAATGGCAAACGCTGACAAAACTAGGATTGCCATTGTCTAGAGCCCGCCTGCTCACAGAGATGATGTAGCAGTGCTGAGATTGTTCTCAGTCTGCTCATTCCCTGTGCATAGACATCTATATCTATGCACAGGGAATGTAGCAGAGAGGACATCGCGTTTTGGACTGCGTCGGACAGAAGAGGATTTTTTTTAATTAAAGATGGAGTCCCTAATGGCTTTTTTTTTATTTCAAATAAAAAATTTTCTCTGTGTTGTGTTTTTTTAACCCTTTATTGGAGATTCTTAGTGGCTGGGTCAAACGTGGCCTGACATTAAGAATCTCGGGCTTAATACCAGCTTGTATAACAAAGCTGGTATTGACCCCTTTATTACCCAGCGTGCCACCGCCACCAGGGCCGCTGGAAGAGCGGGGTTCAGCGCCAGAGGATGGCGCTTCAATGAACGCGCCATCTTCTGGGGGTCTGCAGGCTGCAATTTGCAGCGGGGGGTGCCCAGAAAGCTTGGGCATCCCTGCGCTGCGGATTCCAGCCCCCAGCTGCTTAGCTGTACCTGGCTAGACATAGAAATTGCGCGGAGCCCCACGCATTTTTTTTATTATTATTTCATGAAATTCATGAAATAATTAAAAAAAAGGGCTTGCCTATATTCTTGTGTCTGGCCAGGTGCAAATAGGCACCTGGGGGTTGGGGGCAGCCCGTCGCTGCCTGCTGCATCCGGCTGGTTCCAGAAATACGGCGAAGCCCACGTGAAATTTTTTTCTGACAAATCCATAAAACAATGTAAATAAAAGGGACTGCATCTTTATTAACCCCTGGACCATGGGCGAGGGGTTAATAAAGATGCAGTCCCTTTTTTAGGATTGTTTTATTGATTTTTCAGAAAAAAAATTACATGGGCTTCGCCGTATTTCTGGAACCAGCCGGATCCAGCAGGCAGCGACGGGCTGCCCCCAACCCCCAGGTGCCTATTTGTACCTGGCCAGACACAAGAATATAGGGGAGCCCTTTTTTTATTATTTCATGAATTTCATGAAATAATTTTAAAAAAATGCGTGGGGATCCGCGCAATTTCTATGTCTAGCCAGGTACAGCTAAGCAGCTGGGGGATGGAATCCGCAGCGCAGGGAGGCCCAAGCTGACTGGGCACCCCCCGCTGCAAATTGCAGCCCGCAGCCGCCCCAGAAGATGACGCGTTCATTGAAGCGCCATCCTCTGGCGCTGAACCCCGCTCTTCCAGCGGCCCTGGTGGTGGTGGTACGCTGGGTAATAAAGAGGTTAGGGCCAGCTTTGTATTATCAGCTGGCCCTAAGCCCGAAATTTATGGCGGTCACGCCAATATTAGACATGACCGCCATGAATTTCTATTAAATTGTTTTAAAAAAAACACAACACAGAGAAAAAATTTTATTAGAAATAAAAAAAAAGCCATTAGGGACTCCATCTTTAATTAAAAAAATCCTCTTCCGTCCGACGCAGTCCAAAACGCGATGTTCTCTCTGCTACATCCCCTGTGCATAGATATAGATGTCTATGCACAGGGAATGAGCAGACTGAGAACAATCTCAGCTCTGCTACATCAGGCAGCAGGCGGGCTCTAGGACCCTGGAGCTGAGGCAGCCAGCACACAGAGCAGACAGGACTCTTATCTGTGCGAATTTCCCAGCGATTACTTGCAAAGTAAACGAGTCCAATGCAAATCAATGGCAAAACTAGGATTACTTCAGGCTGAAGCTTCCGATACACATCTGTGATTTGTAAATCGCACACTACTCGCTATTACTCGCTTCCCCATTCATTAACATTGGACTCGCTAGACTCGCAACGAGTAGTGAGTCCCGGGCTCGGACTCGCTAGAGTCAAGCGATTCCGAGTAATTTAGGATTCGCCCATCACTACCGGCCATCCCTCTAAACTTTCATCTCTAACAAGGAGAACACTGATTAGAGATGCAGCCAAAAAGCCCATGATCACTCTAGATGAACTGCAGAGATCTACAGCTGAGGTGGGAGAGTCTGTCCATAGGACACTGCACAAATCTGGCCTTTATGGAAGTGGCAAGAAGAAAGCCATTTCTCAAAGATATCCATAAAAAGTCTTGTTTGAAGTTTGCCACAAGCCACCTGGGAGACACCAAACATGTGGAATAAGGTGCTCTGGTCAGATGAAACCAAAATCAAACTTTTTGGCCACAATGCAAAATGATATGTTTGGCGTAAGAGCAACACAGCTCCTCACCCTCAAAACACCATCCCCACTGTCAAACATGGTGGTGGCAGCATCATGGTTTGGGGCTGCTTCTCTTCAGCAGGGACAGGGAACATGGTTAAAATTGATGAGAAGATGGACAGAGCCAAATACAGGATCATTCTGGAAGAAAACCTGTTGGAGTCTGCAAAAGACCTGAGACTGGGACGGAGATTTATCTTCCAACAAGACAATGATCCCAAATATAAAGCAAAATCTACAATGGAATGGTTAAAAAATAAACGTATCCAGGTGTTAGAATGGCCAAGTCACAGTCCAGTCCTGAATGCAATCGAAAATCTGGGGAAAGAGCTGAAAACTGCTGTTTACAAACGCTCTCCATCCAACCTCACTGAGCTCCAGCTGTTTTGCAAGGAAGAATGCACATGGATTTCAGTCTCTCAATGTGCTAAACTGATAGAGACATACCGCAAGCGACTTGCAGCTGTAATTGCAGCAAAAGGTGGCGCTACAAAGTATTAACTACAGGGGGCCAAATATTATTGCACGCCCACTTTTCAGTTTTTTATTTGTTAAAAATGTTTAAAATGTCCATTAAATTTCATTCTACTTCACGATTGTGTCCCACTTGTTGTTGATTCTTCACAAAAATATTAGAATTTATATCTTTATTTTTGAAGCCTGAAATGTGGCAAAAGGTTGAAAAGTTCAAGAGGGCCAAATACTTTCACTACCGTCTTTCCCCGAAAATAAGACCCCCCCGAAAGTAAGACAGGGTAGGGGTAAAGGGGGGGTCTGCTAATATAAGGCCCCCACTGAAAGTAAGGCCGCCTGGGGGGGGCGCTGGGGAATATAAGGCCGGTACCTGTCCCCTGGTGTGTCCAGGCTCCTCCAGTGTCCTGCAAGTGCAGCCGCTTTGGATCAGATGGGGTTAATCACAGCCTAACTTGCTGTGTGCCCCTGCTGAACTCTGCACAGCCCGGCTCGAGCTCTGATTGGCTCCCAGGAGCCAGTGGGTGCGGCCAGATGACGTCCTGAGCTCTGATTGGTTCGTCATCTGGCCGCGCCCGCTGGTTCCTGGGAGCCAATCAGAGCTCGAGCCGGGCTGTGCAGAGTTGAGCAGGGGCACACAGCAAGTTAGGCTGTGGTTAACCCCATCTGCTCCAGCGAGGCTGCACCTGCAGGACACTGGAGGAGCCTGGACACACCAGGGGACAGCGAGGACAGCAGGGAGCCGGTAAGAAGCAGTGTGTGTATGTGTGTGTATGTATGTGTATGTATATGTGTGTGTGTGTGTGTATGTGTGTGTGTTTGTAAGTGTATGTGTGTGTGTTTTTATATGTGTGTGTGTGTGTGTGTGTGTGTGTGTGTATGTGTGTTTGTATGTGTATGGGTGGGTGTGTGTGGATGGGAGGCTGCAGTTGCTGGGGCTGCCAATATAAGACTCCCCCCCGAAAGTAAGACAGGGGGCCACTTTTGGCCCCCAAAAAAATGTAAGACAGGGTCTTACTTTCGGGGAAACATGGTAATATGCAAATAGAAATTCACTGTGTTGAGTGCTTTAGCTGGCTGCCACAGTGTTTTCTTGGACTGGTCTCCCTGAGATCAGTGAATGCTTCATACTTTCACAAGGCACTGCAATTTCTGGTGGTAGAGCATTCCAAAGAATTAGTGCAGCTTGGGAGACGTTTTGGAGATGGGAGTGGGAGGTTCGAATTAATGCAGAAGTGAGTCTAAAGTCACTTACAGAGCGAAGAGAATGGGTGGGGTGATAGACAGAGATGTGGGATTAGATGTAGGGAGGTGCTGCACTGTGAAAAGCTTTGTGGGTGAGAACAAGCAGTTTGAATTAGATCCAATAGTGTAAAGGCAGCCAGTGAGGTGATTGGCATACAGCAGAAGCATCTGAGTAACGGTTAGATAGATAGGTGATCCTGGCTGCTGCATTAAGGATGGACTGGAGAGGAGAGAGTTTAGTGCAGGGGAGGCGGGAGTGAATCAGGGCCACAGTGAGGGTCTTTGAGGTTTCCAAGGTTAGAAAGGGGCAAATTCTAGAGATGTTTTCAGGTGCAAGCGGCAAGAGCAGGCGAGAGATTGTATATATGGGATGAAGGAAAGATCAGAGTCAAACATAACTCCCAGACAGCGAGCCTGATGCCTAGGCGTTATCGTGGTGCCGCACACTGAGAGACAGATGTGATATTTAGGGAGGTTAGTGGAGGGCGGGAGCAGAAGAAGTTCAGTTTTGAAAAGGTTGAGTTTCAGGTAGAGAGCGGACATGATATTGAAAACTGCGGTTAGACAGTCATTGGTGTTCTTTATTAGAGCAGGAGTAAGGTCAGGGGAAGAAGTGTATAGTTGTGTGTCATCAGCATAAAGATGGTACTGAAAGTCAAATCTGCTGATTGTCTGTGCAATCGGGGCCATATAGAGAGAGAAGAGAAGAGGTCCAAGGACTGAACCCTGAGGGACCCCAATAGTGAGAGGAAGAGGGGAGGAAGTGGAGCCAGCAAATGATACACTGAAAGAGCGATCAGAAAGATAGGAAGAGAACCAGGAGAGAGCTGTACCCTTGGTGCCGATAAAGTGCAGCATGGAGAGCAGGAGATGGTGATCAACAATGCCAAATACTGCAGAGAAATCAAGAAGGATAAGCAGAGAGTGGTCACCATTACGTTTTGCTGTCAGAAGGTCATTGGTCACTTTGGTGAGAGCAGTTTCTGTAGATTGTAGGGGGCGGAAACCAGACTGTAATGTGTCAAAAAGAGAGTGAGTGCACAGGTAATGAGTGAGGAAGGAGTATACAAGGCACACCAGGAGTTTAGAGATGAAGGGGAGATTGGAGAATGGTCTGTAGTTGGTTGTGCAGGATGGGTCAAGAGAAGTTTTCTTTAATAATGGAGTAATGATAGAATGTTTGAAGGAGGAGGGGAAGATGCCAGAAGAGAGGGAGAGATTGAAGATTTTGGATAGGTGAGTGGTGACCACCGGAGAGAGAGACTGGAGTAGGTGAGAGGGGATGGGGTCAGCAGTGCATGTGATGGGATGAGAGGAAGAGAGGAGCCTGTAGATCTCTTCTTCTGTGACTGGGTCAAAATTGAGCCAGAGGAAATGTGGAGAGAGGTAGGGGGTAACTTCGATTTGAGGTTGGGAGTTGATTTCCCGACAGATGTTTTCTATTTTCTCTGTGAAGAAGCCAGATCATCAGCACAGAGGTTGCTGGTAGGGGCCTGCCCTTTAGGACTGAGGAGAGAGTGAATGGTGTCAAAGAATTGTTTTGGGTTGTTGGATAGTGCGGAGATCAGGGTGGTGAAGTAGGTTTGTTTGGCAAGGTGAAGTGCAGAGTTGTAAGTTCTCAGCATAAATATTTCAAAGTAATTAAAATAAAGTAAAGAAAATATTTCAAAGTATTCGGATAGAGCTATCCGAATCAGAATAGTTCACTACTCACTCATCGCTACTGTAGACACAAAATGAATTATGACTATTTACGAAGTTGCTTAATTTTAGATGATTTAGAAAAATAAATACACTTGGCTTAAAAAGGGCAAATGCGTACTTAACGTTTAGGGTAGCAATTTTACTGTTTCCTCGAGTTTTTATGACTTCATTGCAGGACAATTCCAAGCAACATATAAACTAAAAATCTTTAGATTTTTACTTAATATAGTAATTCTAGAAATGGAACACAATGTCCTGATACAACCTTTATGCAGGCTCATCTATTTAAGTGTAGTATGTCCCCAAGAATCATAATTTACCATCTCAAATCTTTGCCTTTTCCCAGCAGCCCTGCTATATATTTTTGCAACATTCTGCGCTTTTACTGCCAATCTGTTTGTTCTTTCTCCTCTCTCTAGAGGCCATAATTGCTAAATCACATGAGGACAGAGCACAGCAGATAATCAGTTGTTTTAAGAGCACATACTAAAGTCTCAAAAGATAAAAGGCATGACTAGACCTCCCCGACTTCAGTTGCTACATGATTTTTAAAAGAAACTCTCATCTTCGATGCTCTCTTTGGTGTCTTTCAAGTTAGTTTTCAGGCTGATGCTGCTATTTTCAACTGATTCTTTGATATCTACAAAGGTCACAGAATAGCATTCACCGGAGTGCGAGAACAAATGCTCAACATTAAAAAGTGTCATGGCTATGTGCAAATGTTTGTTGGAAATGTTAATAGAAGACAAAGGTGTGAGTAGGAAATTGTGGCTTTTATGTGCAAATATATTTCACCTTCTTTTATATTTCAATGCATACCTCACTATTTTCTTTTAACAGCATAAGCAAAACAAAAAATACAGATACTGGAGAATTCATTAAGACTTGCATTTTATACATCAGTCTTAAGGTACCGTCACACACGGCAATATCGCTGGCCATTTCGTTGGCAATTTCATAATTCTGCGATGTGGAAATCACATCGCCTGTGCATAGTGGCATGAGACAGGGCGATTTTATGGCGAAAAATCGTAGGTGGAGCGTTGCCTGATTGCCCTGCACTGCTGGGAAATCAGGCGATAACCACCAGGCGATCTCAGCGCTTCGTGGCATGTGACAGGGCGATAGCGACATACACAGCGATCTGGAGAGAAATCCCGTAGGCGTGCTTAGATGTTTTTTTTTACGTGCCGCATCTGCGGCGATTGGTGAGTAATACTGCATTCCGATTGGCTGACCATGTCCGAGACACCTTTTTGGATGACCCATGCTTTCATGCAAGGCTGACCAATGGGAACACAGTTATGTCCACCAATCGCAGTGATAGGGGCCCGGGGAGACACACTCTTGCACGCCCCTATTGAAACAGTATGCCCACATTGCTGCTACGATGGCGGTGTGTGACACGGCGATGTGTGAAGGGAAGATTGTTTCCGGTCTTCTGCAGGTGATTTCCGGAATGCAGGATCGCCAAAGAACGCAGGAGAGATCTATATGTGTGACAGGGCGACGGCGATCAGAAAAAAGTTCCCAAAACATGCGTGCTCACGTCAAATTGCCGGCGATATTGCTGCCATATGGCTGCATGTGACGGTACCTTTACTCTCCAGTGTGATGGACTACAATGTGATGCAGTAACTCCTGCACACTATGTACAGATGTTTTAATTTTGCTCTAAATCCTGTCATAAGTAGAGGTAAATCTACCCTTCCTGATAAACCCCATCCAATTTTTTCCCTTTTCAAAGTAGCAAACTATTGTCGAAATGTGTGTGTCCATAATTTGCAACTGTAATATCCATGAAGGCTAATTCTGATTTCCTTGTCAGTTAAAGGGAAAGCAATCCATTCACCAAGTAGATGCAACAGGACTGTCCACAGCGGTATCTAGGTCATGGTTCATTGCCCGTCAGCTGGGCTAGCATAAAATCAGGAGAAAAATAGATATCTGACGAAAGAATTGCTGTTTCTTTCTTTATTGAGCAGATAAGACCAGTATCAAGAGTGGTGCACATTTCGGCTCACAGACGATCCTTAAGCCCCCTTCACAACACGATTTTTGGGATCCGTGGCTATCCGTTGAAAAACGGATAGCCACGGATCTGATATGACCCCCATGTATCCCTATGGGTATGGATGGGCAAGGATTGGTCCTTAATGGCCATATGTGTGTGCAGGGATCTGATTATGTCCGCTTTTTTCACGTCCCGAAAATCGGAGACTGCCCCGATTTTAGGTACAGCAGACAGAATCGGACAGCATCGAATCCGACGCTGTCCGATTCAAACAACATGGGGGCCTATGGGGCTCGGATCCGGGAAAAAACAGGATCTTTTCCTGGATCTGATTTTAGTGTACTGAGCATGCTCAGTACACTAAAACTGCTCTGTTCAGTGTAATTTCACTTTAGCAGTGTATGTACATACACTGCTAAAGTGAAATTATTTAAAGCACTGTATTAAAAAAATAAAAATTTTAACTATCCGCCAGCTGTATGGGACCCAAGAAGATGCCAGATGCTGCCAGGACTTCGGTTAAAATGTGATTGGCCAGTAGCGATCAGGTGGTATGTCACATCACATATCATATGAAAACTACCGCCCAATCACAGATCTTTAAGGCGCTGGCAGCATTCGGACGTCTTCTCAGGTCCCGGACAGCCATCGGATAGGTAAGTATTTTTTTTTTATTCTTAGCATATTTTTTTGCTCTTTTATTTTGGTTTCACAGTTTATGTAGATACACTGGGAAAGCAAAACTTCAGCCCCGACATGTCACACGGGGAAGGAACACACGAATCTTCCTCCCCCCGTGTGACATCACAACCCTGACACCACTGGGCTCCTCCCAGCTCTTTCTGTGTCCGGATCCATCAAAATCATGGATTCAGACACAGAAATGGCATCCAGAGTTCACATCCAGGCCTGTCCGTTCCTGTCCGTGGGGTCCTGCGAAAACAAGATCCCCACGGACAGGAAAAAATCTTGGTGTGAAGGGGGCCTTACTCATAACATGTCTTAGCAGTAGAATGATACAAGATTTATAAAACCAAATAAACTCACCCCCTGACATTATGATACAACCAAGCAAAACTGCAACACATGTGGAGCTTCTATATTTTGTGTTACCAAGAGTTTGTGGATAGGAAAATCAAAGTATAGAAAAAACCCAGATTCTCATAGGGTGCTTTCACATAAGCGTTCCCCACCGCAGCGTTCTGCGGAGGGCAGCCGCAATGTGAGCGCAGCACCGCCAGCCCCTATCTTTATAATGGGAGCGCACGGTGCTGTGCTTGACTGCGCATGACCGTGCGCACCCATTCACTCCCATATGTGATCTGTGCGCAGCGGATGCCTGCGCACAAATCACCCAATCTCGTCCGCACCAGAAATGCAACATGCAACTATCAGCAGCAGGAACTGCGTGTGGCTGCACACAGGATCGGAGGGCATAATAGCCCCCCAGTCCTGTGTGCTGATCCGGTCCATGGCTGTCTGCCTCAAGCGGACAGTTTCGGATCGGATCACACACGCAGTATGAAGCCGGCCTTAGTAACACACCAAATAGAAGTTCCAAATGTGTTGCAGTTTTGCTTGATTGTATCATAACGTGAGGGGGGGGTTATTTGTTTTTATAAATCATGTATCATGTTACTGCTAAGACATGTTATGACTAAGGCTCGTCTGATAGATAAATAGATAAATAGATAATACTGTAGATAGATAATCGAAAGATAGCAGCTAAAAAAGGTTCACACTTCAGAACCGAACATTGCCACTGCTACTTTGGTTTAATACCAGAAAAAATACTAATAATGAATAAAATCCACAGTTGTCTTTTTTTACTATACTGCTTGGAGTACTGTGTCAATTTATTATTTATCTGAATGCTTTGATTTTTGCCAGGGAGGCTTTGCAACCACTTTGCCCTGGTACCTCTCCTACTTCTTCTATTCTTTTGGACAGGTAGTTAGAAAGAGTGTACAGCTTTCTATTACCAAATAAATAAGTAAATGAAAAAAATGATGTGGGGTCCCCCTTTTTAAGTACCGTAAGTAGAAAAAATAAAGCAGACAGGTGTGCTGATTTTATCAGGCTGGTAAGGTCCATTAAATTTACACATTTTCCCTTAAAGAGGTAATCAAGAATTTAAAAAAAAGTGAGTAAGTGACCCACCCCAGTGCCATTGGGTACTCAGATGCCGGGCATTGATTAACAGAGTTGTCACTGGTGGTCTGTGCCCGGGGTTGTGGCCCTGGTGGTCGCTGAAAAATGTGTAAAATAAAATAAAATAAAATGTTTGTGACGCCACCTACAGTACCTGGTACTGATACCAGCGCTGCTTTCAGACCTCCAGGGATGATGGTAGGCAGCTGGATGGTAATGCTCCCCGCAGGCGGAGCAGGATCCCAGGAGCAGTGATGAAAGTTGAGAATTCACACAGGAAAGCGACTCCACAGGTTTGTGCTGAAGAGACTGGGATGTAACTTCCCCGGCATGATGAAATAAGACACCACACGTTGCTTAGGCTCTGCACGGGTTTACTGGTAACTTTCAGGTAGCTTTTAAATGGTACACAGTCATGGGTAGCTGGCCTGGGTAGTCACCAGGGGATGGAGTGTCTCTTTGAGGCCCTCAGTGGTGTTCCCGCCGGTTTCTCCCTCTGTCCTTGCACTGCACTGTTTCTCCTTTCCTTCCTAGCACGGCCCTGCACAGAGCCCTTCACCAGTCCCCACGGGTCTCTTTAGAGGCAGTCCTTTACTAAGGGGCTCATGACCCTATACGGGGCCCCTTTGTGGGAAATATGCCACGGCTTGGAAGCGACTCTCTGAGGAGCTCACATCCCTCCGGTTTGGCGGCTCAGGGCTGAACTCCTGCACCGCTCTCAGAGCCAGTCCTCCATTGGTGGACTGGGTCCCTCCGGGCTGGGTGCCGTTCCAGTCCAGATTAGGTTGTTCATGTAATGAGATATAGAAATTGGTTGCGCCACGCTGCTTTATGTTCTATGTCCACCCTCCATTAAGTCACCGTTACACTCACCTTTTCCTGTTGTGCTGTCCGCACAACAGGGGGGCTCATGTAATGAGTGCACGGGGTCTCTCTCTATGCGGTGTGAATTTCTTTCCCTTTTTCCTCGGTGTCCGCCTGTGTAATTGCACGTGATCCCTCACGTGTTTTCCTCTCCTCTGTTAGGTTTGTCTTCTCCTCCGGAGCTGCTCCACCGCTCTCCCCGAAGGGAGATAGATATGCAGGCAATGGAATAAAGCGATGTTTGGGTGAGCGCTGGGATATGAAGACAGCCACACTTCAACAGGATATATCCACTTGAGGAAGACGCCCTGAGCGTTGAAACATGTTGTGGGAGAGGACCTAGTGTGAATTGAACAATAAACTTACAGGTAAAATACTTGTTGAAGTGTGGCTGTCTTCATATCCCAGCGCTCACCCAAACATCGCTTTATTCCATTGCCTGCAGATTAGGTTGTTAACTGACACCCGAGGATCCACTTTTCTGGCTGGCCACTCTCTTTAGGTGCCCTCCTCTACGTCACTCGCAGGGTCTCCTCTTCTTCTCCTGTTCCCAGCGTTCTGACTAAGCTTTCTTTCCAGCTCTCTACTACCCACCTAAGCTCTTCCCACCGGGGCTGGGTCTTCTAGCCAAGGATTTAACCCTTTAGTCCCCTGATTCTAAGTGTGATTAATATCCCAATCCCCTGGTCACAGGGATACTACACACACTTGTCTGGGTGCAGTACCCCTCCATGGCACAGCGACCAGTGGGGCGGCACATAAGCACTAACAGGCAGGTAGTTGGGACTTACCTGCATGTTGTGCCTGGCACCATTCACCACTGAAACGGAGTGGTCTGAGACCGATACTGTCAGCAATTTTTCAGCTTCCGCTAACGTCATGTCAACCGATCGGCGGCTTCTCCCCTCTGTGAATGGGCACATAGCCGACATCATACTGATGGACAGCTGACCCAATCAGATAGCGAGGAGCCAGCTGTCAATCAGCATAATGTCGGCCATATGCCCACTTCCGCAGAGCAAAAAAGAAACTCTTCAGCTCTGCTCTGTGTACCCCGCCACGATGTCCCCAGCAGGGGCAGTCTGTGACCACTCTGTGCCTGGGATGAACATCAAGGACTGGTGCAGGGATTACCAGGCAAGTAGGTGACAGCTACCTGCCTGTTAGTGCTTGGGCACTTTTTTATTTAATAAAAAATCCCAGATAACCCCTTTAAGCCACTCGAGTGTTGCTTTAACAGTATGCTTTTGGTCATTGTCTTGTGGAAGATTAACCTACGTCCCAGTCTCAAATTACTGAAAAACTGAAAAAGGTTTTGTTCAATAATAACCCTGTATTTCGCATCATCCATCTTTCTATCAACTTAGACCAATTTCCTTGTCCCTTCTGCTGAAAAACATCTGCACAACCTGATGCTGATACCACCATGTTTACCTGAGGGGATGGTGTTCTTGGAGTGATTGATGAGCTGTGTTGGTTTGACACCAGACATAGCCTTTACCTTGGTGGCCACAAAATTCAATATTGATCTCATCTGACCACAGCACCTTCTTCCATACCTTGGTGGAGTCTCCCGTATGTCTGTTGGCAAACACAAAATGTGCCTTCATATTTTTGGCTGTAAGTGCTATCATATTTTTGGTGGATAGCGCACTGACCTATGTTATTGAAAGAGGCAGTGCAGATGACTGATTTTTTTCACTATGTGAATCTGTCCGTGAAAAAAAATTGCAACATGCTGTGATTTGAGCCTGAAAATGGATGAAAATCAAACATTGAAACCTTTATTGGTGTGAGAAAAAAAATCAGATCCCTCAGTATGGCTTCCAATTTTAATAGATACTTTACAATTCTATAGCAAAGGAAGCCTAATGGTTCTTTCAATTATTGAGTAGTGCTGCTGTAATAAAACAGATTGTACTGAGATTAAAAGTAAAAAAATATATATTGTTTGACTTCTCTAGATGAAAATCAGGCCAATTTTTTATACTGTTGTGTGAAACTAGTCTTAGGCGGCCGTCACACGGTTCAATTTCTTGAACGATATCGCTTAAGCGAACTGCGTTTTGATCGCTTAAGCGATATCGTTTGTGCATCGCTACGTGCGATCAAGCAATTTTACAATGTAAAATCGCTTGATCGTGACATCGCAGATATGAGAGCAGGAGCTCATATCAAGCGATAAACGCTTGTTCAATCTGCTTCATCGTGGTGTGTGACACCACGATGAACGATCTCCCAGCGGCACAGCCTATGCTGGGAGATGGTCTCTATGGTAAACGTCGGGTTACTAAGCGCCGCGCGGCGCCTGGTAACCCGATGTGTACCATAGTTACCAGCGATCTCGCTGCTCCACATCGCTGGTGAGTCTGTCTGTGTGACATCTCACCAGCGATGTGACCGATATCGTTAGCGATCGCGCGTGCACGTGATCGCTAACAATATTGCTCACGATATTGATGAGTGTGACGGCCGCCTTAGAATGTTATCAAGTTTGTGATTACCTATGAAGACCTATCATGGTGACAGAGCCCTTCATTGGGAACAAGCTGCCATGATAACAACATAAACACCCCACAATCGCACTGCAAAAAGTGCAATGGGTAACTAAATTGACAATTTGATATTGGCATGGTAGACTGTAAACAGCATGGAAAGGTTAGCAAAATGTAAAATATGAGACATCATCGAGAAAAATGACAATACTTCTTTGGCTAACATTTCTTCGAGTTTTGCCTATGCTCCTGTTATCCCATGTGGTTACTTTTGCTGGCATGTACTGGTGTAAATGTTTGTTTGCAGAGTCACTCATGTTTAATGACAGCTCCCTTGATTAGAGCTTATTGCATTTTTAAGAGTCATTGAGCATCTGTCAGTGATATTTAATTCTATACACAGCTGGAGGTCTAACATCGTATAGAGAGTTCTGCCTTAAAAGAAAGATCAATAGTTACAATTAAAGACTCGTGTATCTCTGCCTACAAAAGAGCAAGACTGATAAAATGTCTTTGTGTAGGAATATACACGGATTAGCAGAATGGAAAAGCCAAAGGATCATTACACAGGACCAGTATGATTGCAAATTACGGTAAGTCATCGTTAACCCTTTGAGTTAATTTGTTTACATTTCTAAGATTAAATCAATTTCTGTACATTTCATCATATCAAATGCACAATCAAAGCACTAAAATGAAATCACTTTATAATGAAGACAATGGCTTTTTTGAGACATTTTATAAATTAGAATGGACTTAATCTGAAATTCTATAATGTGGAGGTACTTTGTGAGCTAGTAATGCAATGTCAGAAGGGAATAAACAGTAAAAACCAGACAGCACTCAGATGACATAGATTAGATCCAAGAAGTGTTCATTTTCTCATTGATCTTTTTATTGAACGGAGAAATCCATAGCACACTGAATAAAAAAGAAGAACCTTTTGGGTTTTTTTTCGCACACTACTTGTCATAATCCCCAAATCATGCCCATAAACTATAATCAGTACTTGTTCTATACGTAAAAACATGCAACACATATGTTATGGTTCATTAAAGGGGTTTTCCCATGATCAAAGGTAATTTTAAAGTTAATTTTAATCAATAGATCTTGGAATAATAATCATTTCCACAACTGAATGTGTTTAAAAAAAGATTCCTTTGCTAAGATAATATTACAGTTGAGGCCAAAAGTATTGACACCCCTGCAATTCTGTCAGATAATAGTCAGTTTCTTCCTGAAAATGATTGCAATCACAAATTCTTTGGTATTATTATCTTCATTTAATTTGTCTTCAATGAAAAAACACAAAAAGAATTGTCCTAAAGCCAAATTGGATCTAATTCAACACCAAACATAAAAAAGGGGGTGGACAAAAGTATTGACACTGTTAGAAAAATCATGTGATGCTTCTCTAATTTGTGTAATTAACAGCACCTGTAACTTACCTGTGGCACCTAACAGGTGTTGGCAATAGCTAAATCACACTTGCAGCCAGTTGACATGGATTAAAGTTGACTCAACCTCTGTCCTGTGTCCTTGTGTGTACCACAATGAGCATGGAGAAAAGAAAGAAGACCAAAGAACTGTCTGAGGACTTGAGAAACCAAATTGTAAGGAAGCATGAGCAATCTCAAGGCTACAAGTCCATCTCCAAAGACCTGTTCCTGTGTCTACCGTGCGCAGTGTCATCAAGAAGTTTAAAGCTCATGGCACTGTGGTTAACCTCCCTAGATGTGGACGGAAAAGAAAAATTGACAAGAGATTTCAACGCAAGATTGTGCGGATGGTGGATAAAGAACCTCGACTAACATCCAAACAAGTTCAAGCTGCCCTGCAGTCCAAGGGTACAACAGTGTCAACCCGTACTATCTGTCGACGTCTGAATGAAAAGGGACTGTATGGTAGGATACCCAGGAAGACCCAACTTCTTACCCTGAGACATAAAAAAGCCAGGCTGGAGTTTGCCAAAACTTACCTGAGAAAGCCTAAAACGTTTTGGAAGAATGTTCTCTGTTCAGGTGAGAATAAAAGTAGAGCTTTATGGGCAAAGGCATCAACATAGAGTTTACAGGAGAAAAAAAGAGGCATTCAAAGAAAAGAACACGGTCCCTACAGTCAAACATGGCGGAGGTTCCCTGATGTTTTGGGGTTGCTTTGCTGCCTCTGGCACTGGACTGCTTGACCGTGTGCATGGCATTATGAAGTCTGAAGACTACCAACAAATTTCGCAGCATAATGTAGGGCCCATTGTGAGAAAGCTGGGTCTCCCTCAGAGGTCATGCGTCTTCCAGCAGGACAATGACCCAAAACACACTTCAAAAAGCACTAGAAAATGGTTTGAGAGAAAGCACTGGCGACGTCTAAGGTGGCCAGCAATGAGTCCAGACCTGAATCCCATAGAACACCTGTGGAGAGATGTAAAAATGTCAGTTTGGAGAAGGCACCCTTCAAATATCAGGGACCTGGAGCAGTTTGCCAAAGAAGAATGGTCTTAAATTCCAGCAGAGCATTGTAAGAAATTCATTGATGGTTACCGGAAGCGGTTGATCACAGTTATTTTGGCTGAAGGTTGTGCAACCAAGTATTAGGCTGAGGGTGGCAATACTTTTGTCTGGCCCATTTTTGGAGTTTTGTGTGAAATGATCAATGTTTTGCTTTTTGCTTCATTCTCTTTTGTGTTTTTTCATTGAAGACAAATTAAATGAAGATAATAATACCAAAGAATTTGTAATTGCAATCATTTTCAGGAAGAAACTGAGTATTATCTGACAGAATTGCCGGGGTGTCAATACTTTTGGCCACAACTGTATGTTTGTGTCCCTGCTATGTACTGTGTAATGGCTGTGTCTAAATGTGCATGGAGCATGGTTTGATCCTGGGTTGGAGAGGACACAAAAGAATATATAGTCATTACAGCTCAAGACTGCAAGTATTTCTTGCTTTCAGATAAAACATTTTAAAAACAGGCAGGGAAATGTTTCACCTCAAAAAAAAAAAATGAAATGTGATCCTGTGCTATAATGTCTGTATACTCTTTAGCATCCTCCCCTGCCCAGGATCAAACCATGCTCACTGCAAGGTCAGATACGGCCATTACACAGTCCATAGCAGGGACACATATACAACCCCTGGCAAAAATTATGGAATCATCTGGCTCGGAGGATGTCCATTCAGTTGTTTGATTTTGTAGAAAAAAAGCAGATCACAGACATGGCACAAAACTAAAGTCATTTCAAATGGCAACTCTCTGCCTTGAAGAAATGACGCACCCCAGGGCCGGGGTACTCGGATCCCGGGCGTAGCTTTAAGGGACTGTCACTGGTGGCCGGTGCCCGGATCTGTGGCCCTGGTGGTCACTAAAAAGGGGTTTAGTAAAAATAGAATAAAAGTTGTTTTTGTTTAAAAAACGTGACGCAACCTCCAGTATCTGGTGATGGCATCAGCGCTGCCAGCAGACCTCCGGTGATGATGGGTAGGCAGCCGGATGATGTCGCTCCCTGCAGGAGAAGCGAAGTCCCCAGGGCAGTGAGGTAAAGAAATGGTTTCACATGGGAGGAGGCGCAGTCTTTTCCTTGAGACTGTAATACAGGTGACCGACTAGTAGAAATAAGACACAGGAGACCTTCTTGTTCTGCACGGGTATTTACTGGTGACGTGAAGCAGCTTTTCAGATTGCACAGCCTTTGTTATCGGTACACAGTCACTTGATCTCAGGTAGCTGGCTGAGTAGTCACCAAAGGATGCAAAGTCTCTCTGAGTTCCTCAATGATGTTCCTTCTGGTAACAATCTCTGTCCTTTTCACTGCGCTCTCCTTAGTATCCGTGCACGACCCTGCACAGAGCCCTCTTTCTACCAGGCCCGTTGGGTATATAGAGATAACCCTTCTCTCTCTAAGGGACACAACCTGGGTTGGAGCTACTGGTGGGGACATGCGTGTTGGACCAGGTCGGGGCTATCTGAAAGGCCTTCGACCCACCAGGATTGGCGGCTAAGAGCTAAATTTCCTGCACCACACTTGGAGCCGGTACTCCGTTTTGGACTGGGCTCCCTCCGGACCGGTTTTCAGCACTGTCCAGTCCCGGGCTTCCTCAAACCAGGGATCCTTCTTCTGTCTGGGCTGCCTTCCTTCACAGGCACCCTCCACTTCCCTCTCCTCTTGATGACTACTTCTGACTGTCACTCCCACTCTTTTCATTACACGTTAGCTCCTCCCACCAGGACTGGTTCCCTAGCAACAGGTTAATGAAAAGGTCCCCTAACCTAAGTGTATGAATGCAGGGATGTGGCCTCAGATTAACATTACTATCCTCTGGTGATAGGGATACCACATATGCTAGTCTGGATGCAGTACCCCTTCAGTGGCACACTGACCAGTGGGGCACCACAGAAAAACTAAAGGAAACCTTAAAAAAAATATATGCTAGCCAGTAATGGTTACTTTTGTAGACCAAGCAGGGAAAAAATTATGGAATCACTCAATTCTGAGGAAAAAATTATGGAATCACCTTGTAAATTTTCATTCCCAAAACTAACACCTGCATCAAGTAAGATCTGCTCGTTAGTCTACATCTAAAAAGGAGTGATCACACCTTGGAGAGCTGTTGCACCAAGTGGACTGACATGAATAATGGCTCCAATACGAGAGATGTCAATTGAAACAAAGGAGAGGATTATCAAACTCTTAAAAGAGGGTAAATCAACACGCAATGTTGAAAAAGATGTTGGTTGTTCACAGTCAGACGTGTCTAAAATCTGGTCCAAATACAAACAACATGGGAAGGTTGTGAAAGGGAAACATACTGGTAGACCAGGGAAAACATCAAAACGTCAAGACCGAAAACTTAACGCAATATGTCTCCAAAACAGGAAAGGAACAACAAAACAAATGAGGAACGAATGGGAGGAAACTGGAGTCAATGTCTGTGACCGAACCGTAAAGAAACCGCCTAAAGGAAATGTGATTTACATACAGAAAAGCCATCATTAACACCTAAACAGAAAAAAACAAAGTTACAATGGGCTAAGGAAAAGCAATTGTGGACTGTGGATGACTGGATGAAGTCATATTCAGTGATGAATCGTGAATCTGCATTGGGCAAGGTGATGATGCTGGAACTTTTGTTTAGTGTTGTTCCAATGACATTTATTAAGATGACTGCCTTAAGAGGACATGCACATTTCCCCAGTCATTGATGATATGGGGCTGCATGTCAGGTAAATGCAATGCGGAGATGGCTGTCATTACAACTTCAATAAATGTCCAAAGTTATATTGATATTTTGGACTCTTTTCTTATCCCATCAATGGAAAGAATGTTTGAGGAAGATGAAATCATTTATCAATTTGATAATGCGTCCTGCCATACAGCAAAAACTGTGAAAAAATTCCTTGAAAGAAGACACATTAGGTCAACGGCCTGTAAATAGTCCGTATCTCAATCCAATTAAAAATCTTTGGTGGAAGTTGAAGAAAATGGTTCATGACAAGGCTCCAACCTACAAAGCTGATCTGGCAACAGCAATCAGAGAAAGTTGGCGCCAAATTGATGAAGAGTAGTTTGTCACTCATTAAGTCCATGCCTCAGAGATTGCAAGCTGTTATTAAAGCCAGAGATGGTGCAACAAAATACTAGTAATGTGTTTGAGTGTTATTTTGTTTGTATGTTTGTCATGATTCCATAATTGTTTCCTCAGAATTGAGTGATTACATAATTTTAACCCCCTGCTTGGTCTACAAAAGTAAAGGCCACTTTACACACACCAACTTCTGTGTCCAACTTCTGAGCAACTTACTGGTTGCAGTGAAATCATGGACACATTGCTCCATTTTGTGGCTGTGTACAAATGGAGCAATGCGTCCATGATTTCACTGCAACCAGTAAGTTGCTCAGAAGTTGGACAGATAAGTTGGTGTGTGTAAAGTGGCCATAACAGTTACTGGCTAGCACATCTTTTCTTCAAGATTTAATTTACTGTTTCTTCAAGGCAGAGAGTTGTCATTTGAAATGATTTTAGTTTTTTGCCATGTGTGTGATCTGCTTTTTTTCTACAAAATTAAACAGTTAAACATCCTCCGAGCCAGGTGATTCCATAATTTTTGCCAGGGATTATGTAAGATTATTTCAGCTCTAAACAATTTTTTTAAACACCTTTCATTATGGAGCATATTATTACTCCAAGATCTACTGATTAAAATGAACTTTAAAATTACCTTTGTTCATGGGAAAACTGCTTTAAGTTTCGTAAGACACAAAGAACTTCAAATAAGGTGTGATAAAGCCAAATCAGAAAGGCATACTTTTTGCATCAGGGTGGAAACACACTGGCATAAAAAAAACGGTTAGATTCTCATCCGTGACAGTAGAACGTGTGACATCCGCTTTTTGATCCGTGTGGCATGAAACTGCTATGCGAGTGTCCGACACTTTTCTCAGATAACATCCGAGTGCTGTCCGTGTGACATCCATGTGCAATGCGTTTCTTTCTCAGCAGCTATTTACTATATAATCATTTACAAGAACATTTTACAGTTGTCTGAGCTACAGAATGATAACATATCAGTTAAAAAAAAATGGATGCCACTCGGATGGTCCATGTGCTGTCCGTGATTTTGTCGGACCCATAGACTTGCATTGGAGAGTGTAGCGCAAGAATCGCATAGGCTAGGGCCACACTTGCATCTGCAATCCACTAACTGGAACAGTTTTTGATATGTGGAAATGTGTAAAAACTGATCCGTTAATGGACCCATAGACTGCAATGCATAAATACATTGTTAAATGCATCCAAAGTGCAATCATTTACCGGATTGCGTTTTTCCTAGAACCGTTTCTGATAGGTCCTGCAATGTTTTTTGGTGCTTTTTTTTTGGAAAACGCAACCATTTTTCTCATGGTGTGTAAAGTTAAACGGATCCGTTAACTAATGCTACAAATAGGTCACATCCATTAACGCGTCCGCTTTACTATACCACATATACCACCATAAATTGCTTATAGACGGTCCATTAAAAAACTGATCCGTTAACGGATCCAGTAGACGGATTCAGGCTCCCAAGTGTGGCCATAGCCATACTGTCGCAGCATGTTGCAACTTTTTTCTCATCCATATTCTGGATGAGAAAAAAGCATCCAACACATGTTAATGAGTTCTGAGTCATTAAATAACATTGGTCCGAGTGCAATGCGAGATTTTCTCAAATTTCACTCATCCGTTTTTCATGCCAGTGTGTCCATGCCCTCAAAAGCAAAGTATGCCCCAATACCAGAATCTTTGCAGTTTGTTAACAGTCTGAAAGACGGAAAAATACTTTACAACACAGTCATGGTACAAATCAAAGGAAAAAAGGGTCATTATTGCCTTAAAGGGAACCAAGCACCTCAGATCACCCTAATACACAGTTAGTACATGTCCCTGCACCCTAAGGATACCTTTCCAGCACTGTTTTTGTGTAAAATCTTGCATTAGTATAACTGATATAAAGAGTTTATAAACTTACTAGCCTGGAGACATCTGGGCGTATCCCTCCTTCTGTTATACTTCAGGGCTGTGCATTCATTGCATGGCTGTGCTCCCCCTCCCTCCGTACAGAGGAGATAACGATCACGCCCATCAGGGCAGGGCAGCAGGCACGGAGGGAGGGGGAGCGCAGCCATACAATGCACAGCCCTGAAGTATAACAGAAGGAGGGATACGCCCAGATGTCTCCAGGCTAGTAAGTTTATAAACTCTTTATATCAGTTATACTAATGCAAGATTTTACACAAAAACAGTGCTGGAAAGGTATCCTTAGGGTGCAGGGACATGTACTAACTGTGTATTAGGGTGATCTGAGGTGGTTGGTTCCCTTTAAAGAGAATTGTTGACTAAATTCTTAATTTTGAACTGGACCCACAATACAATAGCCACTCTAGAGCAGAATAAATCATTTATTTATTTTATTTTTCTTGCCATTTCAGAGATATTAGCAAAATATTTGCAATTAAATTGTTAATTGTTTAATCCCAAGTGGGTATTACCAAGGAGGAACAGCGCGCATTCAGAATGCGTTTCCCAGCCTGTGGCCGGGAGGCACTGGGTACTTAAGGCATCTTTCCCTGTAGGGAGGAGCCTGAACAATTAGGTTTCTGAAGAACTTGATCCTATAAGTCTGCTGTTTGTCCAATTAGTACTTGAAACCGACCCGCCTGTCCATGCACCTGAACCTAACCTGCCTGTCTCCTGAACATACTCTGTCCAGTCAGCCTCCACTACTTGCTCTGTCTTGCCTGCCCTCTGTACTTACATCCCTGACCTTTTGCACAGCTTGCCGCAGTAGCAGGAATCTCCGAGGAGGAGTACTGGTGCCTGCTGATGTATGCAAAGTGCTGTGGAATTAATAGCACTATATAAATGAATATATATACCTACAGCCCTGCATATTCAACTATCAAAGGCTTGCTCTGGTGATTACAGTAGATACTTAGATATGCACCTCCAAGGTAAACACAGGCCATGGCACAGTGGGTTCAAACTTGCTAGCGCAACAAACTGCCAGAAATAAAAGATAACAAAATATCAGTCATACCCAGCACTCTGCAATGGGGAGAACAGACTGCTTTTCAGATCTCTGTTTTCGTCCAGAAACTGAGCAACCATTTTCCAAATCCTCCTCAAAAACTCAAAATTCCTCAAAAATTTGGAGAATCTGCTCAGATTCTACTCTGAAAACACTGCATAAAGACTCCATGTGCACATACCATTTGGCTAGTTTATTTTCTGAGTTTTCAGAGCTAAAACTGAATGGGAACTCAATGTTTTTGAGGAGATTTTGAAGAAGATTTGTAAACTTTCCACTCAGTTTCCCTCCAAAACATACTAAAAAATTTTGTATACACACACCCATAGACTCCAAATAAATCATGTATTATCGATATTATCCCTAGTACAAAGAATATAGATGTAAGAAACAGTGGTCGCTGGTGAGATGTTAAACAGTCAGATCTACTCAACGACGCAGCAACGATACAGCGATCCGTATAATGACCTCGGCGGTCGTTGGGACCCTGTCACACAGCAGCTAGTCTGACGACTCAGACCTATGTGGCTGAGTTCTGAGTCACCAACAAGGTCATTGTTAAGACGTTAAATACACCGATGCAGGCTGGCCAGCGGTAGCCCGACGATCAAAAAATGGTCCAGGCCATTTCGACACAATCGGCGATCTCACAGCAGGGGCCTGGTCGCTGCTACGTGTCAAATATAGCGGGATCACTGGCAAGGTCACTGTTGTGTCACAACATCTGTGACATAACAGCGATCTCGCTAGGTGTGACGGGGCTATAGACTACAAAGCATAGTGAATTATGTTTAGACTCCTCAAGTAGATCTCTTGTTTCTATTTTCAGAAGGGGCAGCTGTACAAAAAACTTGTACTCACCCACCATGCTGACCTGGCACCATTCCAGCGATGTCAGTAATTGTGTTTCTGGACTCACATGACAAGGTGACGTCATGTGAGCCATGCATATAATCATCACCGGCTTCTCTCTCCCCGCCCTTGGACCAATGAGTTAATCAACTGGAAGAGCTGCAGCTGTCACTCACTTCTTGTTGATTGCTGCTGTGTCTGAAGGCAGGGAGACAGCAGCCAACGATGACTGGACAGGGGCTCGCATGATGTCACAATGTCACGTGAGACGGAGAACACGATTACCGATAAGCATGCAAGGTGAGTATGGGCTTATTTATTTTACCTGTGGGAGGCTTGTGGAATCAGAAGGGGTTGTCCTAGTAGTTGACAACCCCTTTAAGTCTTATTAGTGCTACAAGTAATCCATCCTAAGTGAAGGTAGAATCAAATTGGTATTGGGCGTGCTTTATATTACATTTCCAGCATTAAAAGCGTATGAGATTTATGTAATTCATGTGTACTGAGGTGTTTTTTAATACTGAGAAACCTGACCTGCGATGTGTTTTTTGAAATCCATAACATATCAATTAGTATTGTCATAAAAATGCATTTTATCTGCAGATTTTCCCCATGAAAAATTGTATATGCATTTTATACATTTTACATATTTTATATACATTTTATACATATACCATAATTCATACATGGCATTATCAATTATGTTTTATCAAAGTTAGCTCAAAAAGCTGGAAGTTTCCAAAGCAAAGAAGTTGTATATGAAAATGAGACAAAAATCTCAGCTAAAAAATGCATAAAAATACATGTACAAGACAAGGAAAAACTGCCAGTAGTCTGAATGAGTTAATTCGTGCTGAAATGCTTAACAAAATCTACATAAAAAACAACAAATACCCATTGTTGGAACTAGGCCACATACCTGCAGTAAGAAAATAGATAAAACTAAATGTGCATGCCATTAAAGTATGTGTTACTACTGATTTCTCTCATTCCACAAGACCTGGCAACAGACATGGTGGTGGAGTAGGTTTACTTCTGTCCCCACAATGTACTTTTCAGGTCATCCCCCCAGCTCCATCACTCTCATTCCCCTCTTTTGAGGTCCACACAATTAGGCTCTTCCATCCCCTCCCCCTTAGAGTAGCGGTGGTATACCGCCCCCCAGGGTCACCCACCCAATTCCTCGACCATTTCTCCGCATGGCTGCCGCATTTCATGTCCTCAGAATTACCAACCATTATTCTGGGTGACTTCAACATCCACACAAACAGCCCCATCTCCTCATCTGCATTTCAGCTCCTATCTCTAACTTCATCTCTTGGACTCTCACAGCTCTCAACCTTGATGACACACAAGGATGGTAACACCCTTGACCTGATCTTTGTCCGACTCTGCTCAACCTCCTCCTTAGATAATTCAGAACTTCCCCTCTCTGACCACAACATTCTCTCCTTCACTCTCACTAACCCTCGCCCACCCCAGCACATTCCTACATATCACACATTCAGAAATCTACAGGCCATAAACCCTCACACATTCTCAGACTCTCTACACTCATCACTGTCCCCAATCTCCTCATTTTCCTGTCCCGATCTGGCAGTCAATTACTTAAATGACTCTCTCAGAAGGACCCTGGACCAAGTAGTGCCCCTCACCCTCAAAACCTCCAAACACAGAGCAAAACAGCCCTGGCTCACATCACAAACTCGATTCCTCCAGCGATGCTCTAGGAGTGCTGAACGTCTATGGAGGAAAAGTCGCACTCCAGAAAACTTCATTCACTACAAATTTATGCTGAGAACTTACAATTCTGCCCTTCACCTTGCCAAACAGACCTACTTCACCACTTTGATCTCCTCACTATCCAACAACCCAAAAAAACTCTTTAACACCTTTCACTCTCTCCTCAGTCCTAAAGTGCAGGCCCCCATCACTGACCTCTGTGCTAATGACCTGGCTTCCCACTTCACAGAGAAAATAGCAAACATCCGTCAGGAAATCAACTCCCAAACTCAAACTGCTGTTACCCCTGCCTCTCCCCACATTTCCTCCGGCTCACTGTCCACTTTTGACCCGGTTACAGAAGATGAAGTCTCCAGGCTCCTCTCTTCCTCTCGTCCCACCACATGCACTGCTGACCCCATCCCCTCACACCTACTCCAGTCTCTCTCTCCGGTGGTCACTACTCACTTAACCAAAATCTTCAATCTCTCCCTCTCTTCTGGCGTCTTCCCCTCCTCCTTTAAACATTCTATCATCACTCCTTTATTAAAGAAATCTTCTCTCGACCCTTCCTGCACAAACAACTACAGACCAGTTTCCAATCTCCCCTTCATCTCTAAACTCCTGGAGCGCCTGGTCTACTTCCACCTCATTCATTACCTCTCCACTCACTCGCTTCTAGACCCATTACAGTCTGGTTTCCTCCCCCTACATTCTACAGAAACTGCTCTCACCAAGGTGACCAATGACCTTCTGACGGCAAAACGTAATGGTCACCACTCTCTGCTTATCCTTCTTGATCTCTCTGCAGCCTTTGACACTGTTGACCATCATCTCCTACTCTCTATGCTGCACTCCATCGGCATCAAGGACACAGCTCTCTCCTGGTTCTCTTCCTATCTCTCTGACCGCTCTTTCAGTGTATCATTTGCCGGCTCCACTTCCTCCCCTCTTCCTCTCACTATTGGAGTCCCTCAGGGTTCAGTCCTTGGACCTCTTCTCTTCTCACTTTACACAGCCCCGATTGGACAGACCATCAGCAGATTTGGTTTCCAGTACCATCTTTATGCTAATGACACACAACTATACACTTCTTCCCTGACCTTACTCCCGCTCTAATAAAGAACACCAATGACTGTCTAACCGCAGTTTCCAATATCATGTCCGCTCTCTACCTGAAACTTAATCTTTCCAAAACTGAACTACTCCTGGTCCCGCCCTCCACTAACCTCCCTAAATATGACATCTCTCTCTCAGTGTGCGGCACCACAATAGTGCCGAGTCAGCAGGCTCGCTGTCTGGGTGTTATTTGACTCTGATTTTTCCTTTACTCCATATATACAATCTCTCGCCTGCTCTTGCCGCTTGCACCTGAAGAACATCTCCAGAATTCGCCCCTTTCTCACCTTGGAAACTACAAAAACCCTCACTGTGGCCCTGATCCATTCCCGCCTTGACTATTGTAACTCTCTCTTAGTTGGCTTTCCCCGCACTAGACTGTCCCCTCTCCAGTCCATCCTTAATGCAGCAGCCAGGATTACCTATCTAGCTAATCGCTACTCAGACGCTTCTGCTCTATGCCACTCATTGCACTGGCTGCCTATATACTACAGGATCCATGTCAAACTGCTTGTTCTCACCCACAAAGCTCTTCACAATGCAGCACCCCCCTACATCTCCTCCCTCATCTCTGTCTATCACCCCAGCCGTTCTCTTCGCTCTGGAAGTGAGTTTAGACTCACTTCTGCATTAATCCGAACCTCCCACTCCCGGCTCAAAGACTTCTCCCGAGCCGCACCAATTCTTTGGAACGCTCTACCCAAAAAAATTAGATGTATCCACAACTTAAATAGTTTTAGACGATCCCTAAAAACACATCTCTTTAGGACGGCCTATCATGATCCCAAGTCAGTCATCTAGACATAGCCTATCCGCTCCGCCTCAAGTGGATCACATATAACGGGTAGCGGCCACTTATTCTGCTCCTATCTGTTCCCCATCTCCTCAAGTTGACTATACTTTCATTGCAAATGAGCGCCTATACCTTGTCACTCCCACCTCATTGTTAGATTGTAAGCTCTTATGAGCAGGGTTGCCATTTTTTGCTCCAATTACTGTATTATGTTATGCTTTGTATTGTATTGTTTCTGGCATTGTATTGTATTTTCTAATTGTTTCTCATGATTGTTTAAATGTGAGCTTTGTATTGTGAATGTGAAGCGCTGCGGAATATGTTGGCGCTATACAAATAAAAATTATTATTATTATTATTATTTCTCATGAAGTTGCTCAGATGGTGTCATTTAGCTAATCAACAGGTAATTTAGCTGTCAGTAAATAACCTATACAACTGTACTTTTTTGCTTTCATTGTGCAGCCTATCCATCGCTTTCCATTTTAGCATTATGAATTATTTACATTAATTATATTATTGAAATGGTTTTTAGCTTCTTTTTTGACAAATGAACAGTGAGAAACTATCCTTATTTAAAAAAAATATAGAGCTTACCACCAGAATCATCTCCTTATCCAGCACTGCTGTTAAGTCAGTCTCCACTGGCAAAGTGATAATGTCATGACCACTGGTGAGCTGACCACTGAGGACACTGATTAGTTTTAGGGTCTTGTATGGGATGGTCGAGATTTCATCTCTTTTAGTCTGGAGGGGAATATTGGGACAACAGCTATGGAGAAGTGGATTCTAAAGGTAAGTCTCCTACTTTTCTTTGATCAAGTTAGGCAGCATGATGCTTCAGTTATTAATACTGTTGTCTTTAGGTTGCTGGGTTAAAATACCACTAAGGACAACATCTGCAAGGAGTTTATAAATTCTCCCATACTCTAAAGGTACCGTCACATGCCGCCATATGGCTTCCATATTGCTGGCAATTTGACGTGAGCGCGCACGTTTCGGGCACTTTTTTCAGACCGCTGTGGAGCTGTCACACGTAGCCATCTCGCGTGCGAACTCCAGCGATCCTGTGTTCTGGAAATCGCCTGCAGAAGGCCAGAGGCGATCTTCCCTTCACACATCGCCGCATCACACGCCACAATCGTAGCAGCGATGTCGCCATACTATCTTGATAGGGGCGTGCTAGATTGTGTATCACCGCACCCCTATCTCTGCGATTGGTGGACGCAACTGCGTTCCCATTGGTCAGCATTGCGTGAATGCACTGGTCATCAAATAAGGCGCCTCGGTCACAGCTAGCCAATCAGAACGCAGTATCATCCACCAATCAACGCAGATGCATCGCGTAAAAACCCACATCCAAGCACGCCTACAGGATTGATTTCAGGATCGCTGTATACGTTGCTATCGCCCTGTCACATGGGACGATCCGCTGAAATCGCCTGGTGGATATCGCCTAATTTCACTGCAGTGCAGGGCAATCAGGCGACACTCCACCGGCAATTTCTCGCTGTACAATCGCTCAGTCACATGCCACTATGCACAGGCAATGTGGTTTCCACATCGCTGTATTAGGGAACTGCCGGCGATATGGCAGTGTGTGACGGTACCTTTAAGCAGAGTTGCCCATCCTTTTTGATCTTGAGAGCCATGTTCAGCTTTGAAAGAGGGTTGTGAGCCACCTTTAGCAATTGTATTGTAAAGCACTGCGGAATATGTTGGCGCTATACAAATAAAGTTTTGTTATTATTTATTATTAATATAAGAGAGGGGCGCGAGCTACATCCAGCTCCCATCCCCTCACAGTACCAACATCAGAGCCTCCATTATTGGTATAGTTACAGTCAAAGCTTTTCCACAGAAATCACACCGATGCAATATACTGAGTTCAAGGGGTTCCCACTTTTCCCCCAGCTCCTCAGGGCTACTCACAAAAGTCATAATAAGGAAATCTGCTTTTCATTGTTGTCTGCTAAACCTGGTGCTAATGCACCAGGATGGAAGACAGCTGTGAGCTACACATCATGGTCTTGCAAGCCACATGTAGCTCCCCATACAAGGTTGGGTACCCCTGCTCTAAAGGCATACTGATAGGGAATTTAGATAGGGACAGAAATTATAATGTCTCTAAAGCACTGTGAAACTAATGACATAAAAGTAATAAGATGGCTCCCCATTAGAGATAAGGACATTCATTCACGAACGATTGGTTTTGTGTGAATTTTGAACATTTTGTAATTTGAGTACAAATAAAAAACAAGATCTGCCCATTTCCCACACTGCTGAAGCATCAGAGAGCAGACAAATATCATTTTGCATTGTTGCGTGGTCTTCCCCATATTGCCCTGCAGCTGTGATATCATATGGACCTTGTAGAGTCACAGATCAGCGATTTTCAGTTTGCACAGCAGAGTCATTTTCCATATCCAAAGTCACTTGGTAAGTCTGTCTGTTTTGGAGAACCTAAGCTCTTATGGCCAGCAAGGTTCTCTGTCTCCTGTAAAGTGTAAACTGTTTTGGTCAGCAGGCTCCTTTTTCTCTTGCCTATAAAGTGTGAGCTCCTATAGCATGGTACTGTATTTCTCATCTACCCATATGTATTTTATAAGAAATTACTAACTTTTTAATACTAAATTTCAAGGGGAAAAATTGTAAAAGTTGGCCAATTCGAATTCCAAAAGGTTTGTTCACCTCTATTTCCCACTGTTCGTTTATAAAACAGCTTAACACCTATTTAAAAAAAACATTTTGTATGGGAGTTGCAATTTATGACATAACAAGATAGTAGAGCAGGGATCTAAAAATCTTGGCTGGGTATACAGGCCGCGCATAAAAAAAATTAATTCGGTGGCCTCATTCCTTGCAGGACAAAGTGAAATTTTGAGTTTCATAGTTTTTAAGGTTGAAGGTAGACTTCAAGTCCATCCAGTTCAACCCATAGCCTAACATATGGATCCAGAGGAAAGCATAAAAAAAACCCACGTGGCAACACTAAGCTCCACATTGGGGAAATAATTCCTCCCTGACTACACATACAGCAATTAGAATAGTTCTGTGGATCAATGCCCTATCAAAGAATCTAGTATATACCGTGTTTCCCAGAAAATAAGTCCCCCCCGATAATAAGACCGGGGGGGGGGGGAAGAGGGGCCTGCTAACATAAGTCCCCCCCAAAAAATAAGACCGGGGGGGGGCGCTGCGCAATATAAGGCCGGCCGGCGGGGAAGGGGCGCTGCGCAATGTATACTACCTCGTCCGGTGGTGTCCCCGCTCCTCTCCTGGGCTGCGGTGCGGTGTCCCGGTCCAGTTGCTTGCAGATCGGTGCGGTGCCCGGCCGACTTCCTGCTTCCTCCGGCAATCTCCGCCCAGGTTAGGCCATGCACCAATGAGAGCGCAGGGCCCGTGACGTCAATCACCGCCCAGACGCGGCCAGATGACGTTGGGGCCTCTGATTGGCCCGACGTCATCAAGCTGCCGCGGCTTGATGACGTCGGGCCAATCAGAGGCCCCAACGTCATCTGGTCGCGTCTGGGCGGTGATTGACGTCACGGGCCCTGCGCTCTCATTGGCGCAGGGCCTAACCTGGGCGGAGATTGCCGGAGGAAGCAGGAAGTCGGCCGGGCACCGCACCGATCTGCAAGCAACTGGACCGGGACACCGCACCGCAGCCCAGGAGAGGAGTGGGACATGACAGCGGGGACAGTACCGGACGAGGTAAGAAGCGGTGCATATGTGTGTGTATGTGTATGTATGTGTGTGTGTGTGTATGTGTGTGTGTGTATGTGTGTGCATGTGTGTATGTATGTATGTGTGTGGATGTGTGTGGACGGGGCTGGGGCTGGCAATATAAGTCCCCCCCCGAAAATAAGACCGGGGGCCACTTTTGGCCCCAAAAAAAATATAAGACACGGTCTTATTTTCGGGGAAACACGGTATAACCTGTAATATTATATTTTTCAAGAAAGGCATCCAGGCCGTTCTTAAATGTTAGTAGTGACTCACTCATTACAACATTATGTGGCAGAGTGCCATAGTCTCACTGCTCGTACAGTAAAGAATCCACGTCTGTGATTATGATTAAACCTTCTTTCCTTCAGACATAGCGGATGCCCCCTTGTCCCCATCTGAGGCCTAGAAGTAAAAAGTTCATTAGACAGGTCTACGTACTGTCCCCTTATATATTTGTACATTGTAATAAGATCACCCCTAAGCCTTTGTTTTTCCAAACTAAATAACCCCAAGTTTAATAACCTGTCTTGGTATTACAGACCCCCCAGTCCTCTAATAACCTTGGTCGCTCTTCTCTGCACCCTCTTTAGTTCAGCTATGTCTTTCTTATACACCAGAGACCAGAATTGTACACTAGTGACTTGTATAGAGGTAAAACTATTTTCTCCTCATGAGAATCTATGCCTCTTTTAATGCATCCCATTATTTTATTTGCCTTTGCAGCAGCTGCCTGACACTGACCACTAAACATGAGTTTGTCATCCACCCATACACCCAGGTCTTTTTCAGTGATAGTTTTACCCAGTGTTCTACAATTAGGCACATAATTATGCATTTTATTTCCTTTGCCAAAGTGCATGACCTTACATGTCCCCCCATTAAAGCTCATTTGCCATTTGTCATCCCAAGCTCCTAGCTTACATAAATAGTCCTGTAATATAAAATCGTCCTCCTCTGTATTGATTACTCTGCAGAGTTTAGTGTCATCTGCAAATATTGAAATTCTACTCTGTATGCCCCCTACAAGGTAATTAATAAATATGTTAAAAAGAAGCGGGCCCAATACTGCAATACTAACCCCTGTAGTACCCCCTGTTAACTGTGACCCAGTCCAAGTGTGTTCCATTAATAACCACTCTTTGTTTCCTATCACTGAGCCAGTTCTTACCCATTTATAAATATTTTCCTCTGTCCCCATTGTTCTAATTTTATGTATCAACTTTAAATTTTGTTTGGCACTGCATCAAAAGCTTTTGAAAAGTTCATATACACAACATCCACTGCATTTCCTTGGTCCAGACTGGAACTTACCTCTTCATAGAAGCTGATCAGATTAGTTTGACAGGAATGGTCCCTCGTAAACTCATGTTGATATTGGGTCATGAGCTTCTTCTTCAGATACTCCAGTAGAACATCTCTTAGAAAACCCTCAAGTATTTTACCAACAGTAGTGGTTAACCTTACTGGTCTATAATTCCCAAGAACAGTTCTTGTCCCCTTTTTGAATATTGGTACCACATTTTCAATGTGCCAATCTATAGTGATACCATATTTTTATTCTATACCTTTTGATCACTTTTTTTTAACATTTTATTTTTTTAAATTGCATTCATTGTGTGGGTTATAGCACAGATTTACAGCCTGGGTTGTTACAGATGTGGTGATAAGAAACGTGCACTTTTTTTGTTTTTTTGAAACAGTATTTTTAGTGGTAAAAAAGTCATGATTTTTGGAAAAAAATATTTTACATTTTTACGTTTTATCCTCTTCTTGTAATACAATATTACTTACAATTAGCACCAGATAGTAATTTTTGCCAACGTCTTGCAGTAATGGGCCCCATACTGGTCCGCAACTTGAAGTTATTTTCACATCCCTGTCCCCATTCTGCTCCCCTTTGTGTTGTAATGTGCCCACCCTGCTTCCATTCTTGTAGTAATTGCCTCATCTTACTCCCCTTCTTGTAGTAATGTCCCAATCTTGCTTAACTTCATGTAATAATAGCCCCACCTTAATACCATTCTTGTAGTAAAGGCACTATCTTTCTCCCCTTCTTGTAATAATGGCTCTATCTTGCTTCCTTTTTTGTAGTAATACCCCATCTTGCTCCCCTTCTTGTAGTAATAGTCACATTTTGCCCCCCTTTTAATAGTAATGGTCCCAAGTTGCTCCTCTGCTATTTGTGACATTCCCCTCCAGGGCCTTAGGATACTCAGAAATGGGCTTTCTTGAGGCTTCATCTTCATGGAGACCCGGCTCAATGACCCTGTCAGTGTCATTAAACGTTCGGTGTGGGTGGCTCACTCTCTTAGGGGTAGGGACCTGGCATGGAGGGTTCATTCTGGACAGGGATGGCTGGACTTGGGGATACTTGTTAATTTACATGTGACGCCACCCACAGGTTACGGCTATAGCTGGCCGCCTATGCTTGACAGTCTTCCTAGGGGCCAATGGTTGGGAGGCAGCAATGTTCTTAAGCCCTCTATGGGTAGGGCTGACCACTAGGGTAGCTGAAGGTACCTGAGTGAGTTGCTAGTAGTGTTTCTGGTGCTTTTAATGTGTAAAAAAGTTCAGAGACACAGTGGGCTGCAGTCTTCAGTTCTTTTACTCACAGTCTTTGTGCAGCAGCCCGCTGAGCACTGGGTTCTCGGAGGCAGGGATCCAGCTACTCACTGCTAATAGTACGGTACGTAACTGGCACCCCTTCTCTGTCCTTTCCAGGTCGTCTCACACAGAGCTTAACTGCCTTGCGCCTCGCCACACAGAGCTCTGAGTGACTGTGGGCTTTTCTAGGGGTTCCCCTGCAGTGTCTCCCCTTAGCACTATGGTTGCCACCTTTTCAGCAAACGTGCGCAGTTGTCGACTGTGTCACCTTGAAAGTGGCACAGCCTCCACGTTGCTAGCTGAGCCTGGCCTTCTCCACTATTCTTTTGTGTTCCCGGTGTCCCCTGCGGCCCAGTCCCTCCACTTGCCTGTGCTTGACAATGGATATGAGCCCCACGGGTGGATTGCTTGCTTCGCGTGCCTCTGGGACGCCCTCTTTCTCCCGAAGCCACTTAGGTGATAATCTGTTCTAGGGTTCGGCCTTAGGACGAGCTCACACTTGCTCCAGTCCTCTGGACACTTCTCAGGTGTATATTCTCTAGCTGCCCTTCACCTCGACCTTCAACGGTCTCTCCTCAGCTGTTCTATCACCACTCCTCAGCTGTCACTCTCTCTGTTAGCTGTCTTACTTCTCACTGTCAAAAATAAAACGGACAGCGCCACAGACCTTTGATGGTGCAAAAAATCCTTGTATATTTATTCCATGGTCAAGAGAAGCGACGTTTCGACCACTCCTGTGGTCTTTATCAAGCTCAGTTTGTTTTACAATTGACCTCTTTAAATAGTGCTCTACCACACCCATAATAAAGTGTTAACCAATCACAAACAACATTCAACAATTAATACAAAAAACATCAAAATACATCATAAAATACATAATAAAAATACATACAAAGTGTTACACATGGTCACCTTATTTTTCCAAAACAGGTTATACATCATAACAAGCATTATGTCAGAGTCCAAGATTTATAGAATCAATACAAAGGCACATAAACGGTTAACACGAGTGACCAATCAGATATAGGACACCCAGTTGTCATACCAACCGCCATATACACAAACATAGATGTTACACTCAGTGAGGTGATCAGAGAATCTCCAAAATCCCTGACATCCCTCACTATATTATTGATCATATTCAAAATCCATACCTTCGTCATATATATAACCAATGTTAAATGATAAACTATCATATCTATGGGAAAGCACGACCTCAAATCTATCAAGAACATTATCACCAGCGCAGAGGTGTACCAAGGTGCGATGGCGCCCGGGGCAAACTTCTATTTTGGCGCCCCCCCCCCCGGCTGTCAGCTTTCCTCACTCCTGGTGCCCCCACCGGACTCCTCGGTCACACTCACCCCATCCCGTCCAGGCCGTCTCTCCTCCGCCGCCAGTTTCCGGGGTCTCCTGAAGTCACCCCGTCAGGACCCGCTGCCGCCAAGTCTTCTAGTGGCCCCCGCGGCCCCAGACTGGCGCGGAAGCGGAAGTGACGTCGGGCGCTTCCTTTCAGGGAAGCGCCGCTAAACCGTGTAATGTGTGTGCGGCCGCCGGGTGTAGCAGGAGGGGAGCGGGAGGGGGTGCCGCCGGCGCCCTCCGCTGAGTTGCGCCCGGAGCAAGAGGTCCGGCTGCACCCCCCTGGATACGCCCCTGCACCAGCGGTCTAATACCTTTTCAAATGAACCAGGACATCAGTGCTTGGCTCCAACCAAGGACTCTATTAACGTACATGTGTCGGCGTGTCACTAATCACACTGAGTGTACCGGCTGTACTCTACCATTAGGAAAAATGAGCGCATGCCTAGTACAATCTTGACCACCAGCCAATTGCGTATCATCACACATCGGGAGCCTATATCAGCACGGCCGTAATAATAAATGTGATAGGCCATTCCGGCGCATGCGCCGTCCCCGCGTCACCGGAGACCAATCACGCTCCATAATCGCTATATTTACATCACGTGACCGCACGCGATCTCCTCTTCTACCCTCAAAAGCTGACTCCAAGGTAAAGATTGGACCATTCTTTGGGGGTGTTGACTTGTGTATAGAAGGGTACTATTCCTATCGGTCTTCTTAATAAAAAGATCCGTCTGTAATTTATTCCCTTTCTTGTATACTAAAGTATCTAAAAATTGTATGTTATCACGGGAACACTCCATCGTAAATTTCAACTCAGGGAAGATGTTGTTTAGGGAGTCAAAAAAAGTATTTAAGCCCTCCCTATCTCCCTTCCATACAAAAAAGATGTCGTCGATGTAACGTCGCCAACCACTGACATGCCTCCACATGGGTGAGGTGTACACATGTTCACCCTCTAGGACAGCCATGTAGATGTTAGCATACGTGGGGGCCACATTGGACCCCATGGCTGTCCAACGGCGCTGCAAGTAATAATCATCCCCGAAAAGAAAGTAATTTCTCTCGAGGATGAACCCCAGCAGCGCCAGGGCGAACCGTGCACACCTCGGAGGCATGTCAGAGGCAGCGAGCATCACATCGACAGCATTTAATCCCCTCTCGTGTTTAATAGAGGTATATAACGATACCACATCAAATGATACCAACCAAGAGTCATCATCAACTTCAATGGTCTCCAAAGATCTAATAAAATCACTAGTGTCACGTGTGAAGGAAGGTGCTTGTATAGCAAATTCCCTCAGGAGACGATCCAAAAAAATGGCCACCCTACTGCATAAAGATCCTCTCCCGGAGACAATGGGTCTCCCGGGAGGATCATTCAAGTTCTTATGTATTTTCGGTAGCGTATACAGCATTGGTATAATTGGGGAATCCAGGATCAAATATTCTGCCAGGTTACGATCTATAATCCCATCCGATAGAGCCTCATCTACAATATTTCTCAACTCCCCCTGAAATTTTTGTGTTGGATTTGAATTCAATCTTTCATAGACTTCAACGTCAGATAACTGACTTCTAATCTCCTCAATATATTTCTCTGTGTCCATCACCACCACAGCCCCACCCTTATCTGCGGGCTTGATGGTGATGGACACATTCTGCTCAAGGATCTTAAGAGCTTCCAATTCTGCCCTAGACATGTTTGGATTTCTATTGTGAGAATCCTCCCGTCTCAATTTAGCTACATCATCCTTAATAAATTTGATAAAAGTATCAATAGCGGGATCTCTAACAGGAGGATCAAAATCACTCTTCTGGTAGAGATCCAGTTTTCCTCAGCTGTTCTATCACCACTCCTCAGCTGTCACTCTCTCTGTTAGCTGTCTTACTTCTCACTGTCGTCTCCTACGTTCTAGATGTTTCTCGCTTTTCTCGCTCTTTTTATACCCTCTGTTATGTGTCCCACGTCATCTACATGTGTTCTTTCTGACCTCACTCCTTCCAAAGTGCTCCCTCTAACTAACTCCCTTCACCACCGAACCCCACTACAATCGTTCCTAGTGTGGTCTGAGTGTCCCGGCATCGGTCTGTGCACCCCAACAGGGATGCAGTACCTCTGTGGCGACTGGACCTGCAGGGGTGCCACACTTGTAGTAATGACCACATCTTGCTTGCCTATTGTGCCATTTTAAAGACACACACACAATTCTTCTTACCTTTAATCCTTATACGAATTAATTTTATAGAGGGACGACACCATGGTATATATAGTCATAGCCAAAAGTGTTGGCACCCTTGAAATAAAGAAAAAGAAAAGAAAGTATTTCTCCCAGTAAATTATTGCAATTACATATTTTGTTATGCACATGTTTATTTTCTTTGTGTGTACTGGAACAGCACAAAAAAAGCTGAAAAAGGCAAATTGGACATCATTTTACACAAAATCCAAAAATGGGCTGTGTAAAATTGTTGCCACCCTTAACATAATATTTGGTTGCACCCCCCTTGGAATAAATAACTAATCAATCACTTCCATAACCATCAACAAGCATCTTAGCATCTTGCACCTCTCAGCAAGAATTTTGGACCACTCTTCTTTCCAGGTCTCTCATGTTTGGAGGGTGCCATCTCCTAACAGCAATTTTAAGATGTCTCCACAGATGTTCAATGGGATTTAGATCATTACTCATGACTGGCTACTTCAGAACTCTCCAGCGCTTTGTTTCCATCCATTTCTGTGTGCATTTTGAACTATGTTTGGGATCGTAGACCTGCAGGAATACCTATGACTTAGGATGCAAACCCAGCTTTCTGACACTAGTAACTACATTTTGACCCAAACCTCTTTGGTAATCTTCAGATTTCATGATGCCTTGCATACAGTCAAGGCACCCAGTGCCAGAGGCAGCAACAAAGCCTAAACCATAATTAAAAAGACTCCATATTTCACTGTAGGTACTGTGTTCTTTTCTTTGTATGCCTCATTTTGTTTTCAGTAAACAATAGAATGATGTGCTTTGCAAAAAAAATCTCTATCTTGGTCTCATCTATACACAAGATGATCTACCAGAAGGATTTTGGCTTATCATGTACTTTTTGGCAAGCTATAGTCCAACTTTTTTATGTCTCTGTGTCAGAATGGGGTCTCCTGGGCTCCTACCATAGCATTTCATTTTATTCAAATATTGGTGGATAGGTTGCACTAATACTGATGCACCCTGAGCCTGCAGGACAGCTCGAATTTCAATAGAACTTGATTGGGGCTGTTTTGTCACCATCTGGACTATACTGCTTTGCAACCTTTAATTAATTTTTCTCTGCCGTTCACATCCAGGGAGATTAGCTACAGTTCCATGGGTTGTAAACGTCTAGATTATGTTGACCACAATGGACAAAAAAACATCAAGATCTCTGAAGATGGACTTGCAACCTTGAGATTGTTAATATTTTGTAACAATTTTGGTTCTGAGTTAAGTTCTCCCTTTTTTATTTGGTTTCAGGTGTGATTTTCATATTGCCCACACCTGGTATTTGCCACAGGTGAGTTTGAACAAACATCATATGCTGGAAACAAAGTTTCTTACCTACAATTTTGGAAAGTTGCCAACAATTTTGTCCAGACCATTGTGCTAGTTAGTTTTGTGAAACTATATCCAATTTGTCTTTTATTCAGTTGTTTTTATGTTGTTCCAATACACACAAAGGAAATAAAAAGTGAATAGCAAAACATGTGTTTGTGCAATCATTTTCTAGAAGAAATACTTCATTTTCTGGAGGTAATTCAAGGGTGGCAACACTTTCAGCCATGACTATATATAAAACTGTATTTGTTGATATATTTACATCCTGCTGTATAAACACAGATACATGGGAGAGCCCTGGGGTGAGAAATGTGCAAGGAAAGCTGTGTCTGTGGGGAGAGCTGTGTATGGAGGAAATGCTGTGATTGCCGCATCATGTACAGTAGTAGTGTAAGCTCTGCTGAATGGAATCCCACACACACAAGAAATCCCCACCTACGCATTAGTTTTCAGAGTCAGAAACTCAGGGAGAATCTGATGTGACATCACAGGAAGCAGGAGATTCTCAGTCAAAGATCATGTGACTAAGGCTAGGTTCACACTTGCATGCGTTTTTTAAGGTTGCTTTTTGCAGCCTGCGTTTTTGCTGTTAGGTCTGGAGCAGCCTTAAAAAATGCATGCGAAAATGCATGGTACCATTTAGTGCCATGCATTTTTGCATGCGTTTCCCATAGGGTCCCATGTTAAAAAAACGCATGCTTTTTTGAATAAGCACCAAAAAATGCATCATGATGCATTTTTGGGTGCTGAGCCAAAAACGCATCCAAAAAACGCATGGTACTTTAGACATGTGTTTTTGGCATTGGGGCATGCGTTTTTTGCATGGGGGCCTATGGATGCGTTTTTCCAATGCGTTTTTCACAAAAGACAAGTGTGAAAAATGCATGGAAAAAATGCAAGTGTGACCCTAGCCTAAGTTCGATAACAGAAGGATTTAGAAAACAAGGCATTTAGTAAAGAGCTTATCTGTGGAAATCAGTTTACATGAAAGGGGCCAAAGTAGTGGCCAACCCCTTTGAGCTAAGTTTCTAGGATGACTATTTTGTGCATTTTGATGCTACAGATTTTTGCAGCATTTCTGCACTAATCGTTTAAATTAGGTTACCGTATATACTCGTGTATAAGCCGAGTTTTTCAGCCCAAAAATTGGGCTGAAAAGTCCCCCCCTCGGCTTATACACGGGTCATACGGTATGCTGTGGGGGGGGGGCTGTGACCGGGGGCTGGAGGAGGCAGGAGGGGGCCGCGGTGACCGCATGCGGTCGCGTGGGGCCGCCTCATTAGTGCAATGAATATGCACGGCATCCCCCCGTCCATCAGCGGCGGGGGGATGCCGTGCATATTGCACTGCACAGCCCCCCTCCTTAATATGGGTCCCCCGGTAGTAATAAACAGCCCCCCCTCCTTATCACGTCCCCCCCAGGCTGCAGCAGCTGTGAAAATAACAAACACTTTATACATCACCTTCCGACGCAGCTCTCCGCTCCTCCGGTCCTCTGCCCTCCGCTCGCCGGCTTCTTCTTCCTTGATGTGCCGGTGTCATGTGACCGGGCGCAGGAGATGACGTCATTTCCTGCGCGCGGTCACAGAAGTCGGCACATCAAGGAAGAAGAAGCCGCGAGCGGAGGGCAGAGGACCGGAGGAGTGGAGAGCTGCGTCGGAAGGTGATGTATAAAGTGTTTGTTATTTTCACAGCTGCCGCAGCCTGGGGGGGACGTGATAAGGAGGGGGGGCTGTTTATTACTACTGGGGCTGCTGGATACTACACTGGGGCTGTATACTACCACTGGGGCTGCAATACCACTGGGGCTGCTGTATACAGGGGCTGCAGTACCACTGGGGCTGCAATACCACTGGGGCTGCTGTATACAGGGGCTGTATATACCTCTGGGGCTGCAATACCACTGGGGCTGCTGTATATAGGGGCTGCAATACCACTGGGGCTGCTGTATACAGGGGCTGTATACTACCACTGGGGCTGCAATACCACTGGGGCTGCTGTATATAGGGGCTGCAATACCACTGGGGCTGCAATACCACTGGGGCTGCAATACCACTGGGGCTGCTGTATATAGGGGCTGCAATACCACTGGGGCTGCAATACCACTGGGGCTGCAATACCACTGGGGCTGCTGTATATAGGGGCTGCAATACCACTGGGGCTGCAATACCACTGGGGCTGCTGTATATAGGGGCTGCAATACCACTGGGGCTGCAATACCACTGGGGCTGCTGTATATAGGGGCTGCAATACCACTGGGGCTGCAATACCACTGGGGCTGCTGTATATAGGGGCTGCAATACCACTGGGGCTGCTGTATATACCACTGGGGGCTGCTGTATATCATACTGCTGGGGCCTGTATACCACTGCTGGGGGCTGTATACCTGTGCTGGGGTCCACCCTCGGCTTATACGCGAGTCAATAGATTTTCCCAGGTTTTGGGGGCAAAAGTAGGGGGGTCGGCTTATACACGGGTCGGCTTATACACGAGTATATACGGTACTTGCTTTTTTATTATTTATCAGTATTACATTTTTAGCGTGTTTTTGCAAGTGTTTTTGTTGCATTTTTTCAGCACTTTTTGTTTCAATCTTAACATGTTGTGTTTTAAATAATACTGCTAGATTTTGAAAACATCCTGTCATTTAGCTTCACTTAGTTTTAATAGAACTATATTTATAAAGTCATGTGCAGATTACATGTGCTCTTATAGAGAGCCTGGCATGTCATTTTGTGATATTAAACCGCCCAAAGTGTTTTAAATAATGCAATGTACATCACTAACGTGGAGCTCTGAAAATAAAATTTAGCGTATTTATCTTTAAAAAAGACTTTGTATGCAGAGGTGACTGCACACACATACCAGGCTTCAGTCATAGGAAAGGCGCTTTTGCTTACTCTCACTCAAGTTAATTCATGATATTTTTTGAATTTCATTATGCCCCCTTCATTGTAATTGACTGACATCACTGTAGGACCTGCAGGACCTGTGGTGATGTCACACCATAATAGGCGGAGTTAAGCAGGCCAGAGATGAAAGACCCTGTGGGCTTAGCACCACCCATTATGGTGACATGGACAAGACATCACCACAGTTCCTGCAGTTCCTGCAGTGATATCAGTCAATTACAATGCAGGGGGCATGACGAAATTGAAAAAATATCATGACTGAACTTGAGTGACAGTAAGCAAAAGCACCACCCATATGACTGAACCCAGGTATGTGTGTGCATTCACCTCAGCATATAAAGTATTTATTAGGATAAATATGTTGAATTTTGTTTTTAGAAAACCATGTTAGTGAATCACATTGCATCATTTAAAACACATTGGGGCAGTTTAATATTATAAAACGACATGACAGGTTCCCTTTAACACTGAATAAATACAGTACAATAAGAGTGCATGTGTATTTTCTATCCATGGATTTTCATAATCTCATTCAAGTTTATGAGGAAAACCCATATTTGGAAATTTAAATGTGTATTTCAAAATTGCTCTGCAGATCAGTTTCCAAAGCATAATTAAATAGCACAGTGGACATGAGATTATTATACATCCCATACACTGCTGTAAATTGAAGATGTTGTGTTATTTTGTGCTGATTAAAGGGAACCTGTCAGCTGGTTTATGCCTCCCCAGTTATCACTGTCTGTAGCTGCAGCTTTATAATACCAGTCTAACCATCCCTATGAGCTCATAGTGTAATGTGAAAGGTGACAAAAAAAGCATTTATACACTTACATTTCCTTATGTAATGAGGCAGTCAGTCTCCAGCTTGGAGGACGGGGACTGTTTGGCAGGTTAATAGTTAACATTTCAGCCTTGTGCTAAAACATGTTGGGAGACCTGATGTGATGTCACAACCATGTGACTACAATAGGCGGAGCTAAGTTCTCATAGAACATAATACATTTGCTGGCTTAGCTCCGCCCTTTATGGTCACATGATCGTTACATCACACAGGTCCTTTAGCTATCCAAGTTAAATGTGAGTTAACTATTATCCTGCCAGACAGTCCCTCTCCTCCAAGGTGGGGACTGAAATGTAAGGGTATAAATGCTTTTTTTTCACCTTTCACATTACACTATGAGCTCAGACAGGGATGATTAGACTGCACCCACAGACAATGATAGCTGGGGGAGCATAAACCACATGACAGGTTCCCTTTAAATAAGTAGCGTCAAAAATACACCAAATACTCATAGTGGGAATTTAGCCTTTTAGAAGCCCATATCTACAATAAAATCATCAGCCATAGCAATCACAAGATTTGTCATTGCAGTGTGGTTATAAAGGAAACACAAGTGAGCAGGCCCATGTTTGCCACAAGGCACCAGAGGTCCAGTGCCTAGGGAGGCGGGCTGTGGAGGGTAGCACCCAAAGAGGGGGGACATTTTTTTTTCTCCTCCCCTCTATTATACAAGCCAATAAATTTGCTGTTTTTCAGAGGGGAGAGTGCACCACCATTTTGTATTTGTGTCTTTAAAATGTGAATACAAATAAACCACAGACACAGGGAGCTGATTGACTCTAAAAGTACCAATGCCTGCACCTCCGTTGTCTGAGTAGTGCCACTCAGCTCCCTGCTCCGACATGCTGCGGCATCCAAATGCTGCATACATACCTGCACTGCGATGAGGTCATCTCATCATGCTGCAGATGTCACAGCTGGGTGCCACGGAGGAGGACTGACACCGGAGTCAGTAAGTACTCATAAAGCTGAAGATTTCGAGGGGAGAGGGAGGTTAATGCAATAGACTAGCGATTGGGAGATGCTAATGCTATAGACTGGGTATAAGGAGGTGGAGGCTAACGCTATAGACTGGGGATTAAAGGGGAGGCTAATGCTATAGACAGGAGGTTAGGATGCAAGCTATTTCTCAAAATTGAGGGTTGTGGGGACTACGATTGTAGAATGTGTTTTTTTAGAGGGGCTATTACTTTAAATTGTGATTTATGGGAGAATATTATAATAGATAATGGTTTAGGATGGGCTAGTACTACATCTACTACTGTACACTGGAGTTTAGAGAGCTATTACTGTAGACTGGTGTTTAGGAGGGGCTATTGCAACAGACTAGGGTTTAGGGGTTTATTACTGTAGAGTGGTGTTTAGGTAGGCTTACAGGGTGAGGGATAGTGCAATGGACAAAATGGATGGGGGATAGTTTAAGGACTCAGTATGGTAGGGGAGAGTGTGGGGGCTCAATATCGAGAGTGGGCAGCTTAGGTGGGTTCTTTATGGAGTAGAACTATGTATGGGGCTTAGTGTGAAGAGTGGGGCAGTGGGGGGATTTCAGCATTAGGTGTGAGGGAGTAGAGTGGTCTCAGAATGATGAGTGGATGAGCATGGAAGGCACAGTATGGAGGGGAGGAGCCTGAGGGGATCTCATGGAAAGAAGCAGCATCGGGAACGTATTATGGAGAAGGGGCAGTATGGGGAGCTCATAATGGAGAAGGGTCAGCATGGGGGCATTCAATATAAATAGGGGCAGTGTTAGCACAAGTATTAAGAGATGCAGCTTGGAGGGCTCAGTATGGGGTCAGGACAGCATGTGCGGGACATTGTGATATGCAGCATGATATGAGGACAGTGTGGTGATCATAATTCATAACTGAGGAAGGTGTGATAGGTATAATTTATAAGGGAGGACTGTGGGGCATTTTAGATGATAGTATGGCGATCATAGTAAATAAAGAGGGATATTGTTGTAGGAATATTTTATAGGGATATCGTGGAGGCCATGTACCTAATGGTACCTTTACACGCCGCTACCGAAGGTAGCAACAGGTAGTCAATGGTTGCTAACGGTACCTGATACCGCAATTACACGCCGCCACAAGGTGCTCCACAGAAGGTATTTTCAGTCCCTGGAAGTGCCGACGGGTGCCGCAGGTTACCTTCTGTGGAGCACATTCCCTGATTTACACGCCGCCACCACAAGGGAATCTGGGCGAACATATTGTGCACCGTAACTACATAGGCGTGACAGAGTTGTGTATTACGCGGCGCTCGTACGGTGATTGGACAATGCAATAACATCATGATTGGCCAGCCAGCGCAGGGAGGCTGACTAATACATGACGCTATAGCAAATGTGTAGTGTGACAGGTCCGATCATTAAATATGCCGCCCTGTGCAGGGACAGCCAATGGGTACACAGTAGCCCCCACCAATGATAGCTGATGGGGCGTGGTATACATGACGCTGTAGCACGCCCCAGGTAACTCAAATACCGTACCTGTGCCCCGATTACATGCCGCTACCATAGGGTTTATACCTGCTTGTTTTTCAGCATGGCTGAAAGACAGGTATCCAAAGAGACAGGTGGCAACAACCTGAATTACACGCCGCCACTACGCGGTGTTTTGAAGGTAAAATGTACAATTGTCTCCGACACCTGCCGGTTTCTACCTTTCGGTAGCGGCGTGTAACGGTACCATAAGAGGGACAGTTTTTTTTTTTTGAAGGGAGCATAGTGATGAGAAATTATATTTTTCAGGATCACAGCATAGGATGTATTTAAGGCACAGCTTTGGTCTTTTTTTTAATCCAGGAATATTATACTCACACGGCTATTTTTATGGGCACCATGTTGAGATGTGCTGCAGAAAACTGAAGAATAGTGAAGTCTTCAGAGACGAGCTGTGGACGTGAAGTCTTTATGGAGTCAGGCACATGAGAAAACAGCAATCAGTGTGTGTATTATCACAAAGACATTTCACTAAACCACACAAAAAAAAATTACTGGAGTGCTTTTTTAATATTTGCAGAACAATCTAATTTATGTAATTGCCTTGTGGTGTCTGTCATTACCCCCTGTATCTGGTTGCCTCCATATCCAATTAGGGTATTATAACATCACAATGAGGTATTATGACATCACAGTGGGGAATTATGACGTCACATTGGGTTATTATGATATTGCAGTGGGGTGTTATGACATCATATTACACAGGGGGGAAAGAGCACTGGAAAGAGATACAACACAAAAGGGGCAGAGAGAGCACATGGGAAAGAGTGCAAAGGGGGAGAGATGACGTACGCCCCTAGCACCGCAGTGCCTGCCCCTTCATGACATCACCGCCCTCCCGATGCAATTGCATCAGGGCTCCATCTAGTACTTAATATGCAAGTGAAGGTGCTTTGGTACACCGTTGGTGTGGCCTATGCTTTTGTGCCCTTGTATTTGTTTATTAAAACCAGTCTTTTGCCTTTATTGACTACGCTCCACTCGGAAAAGTGAGTGCTGTCTAAAATCAACTTGCAAATCTGTGCATGCGCAATTCCACTGTATGGGTATAGCAGCATGCTCCCAGTGTCAATGTGGGTGCAAACAATGTGACTGTAGGCTTATTCTGACATTTGGTACTTTTTGGTTGCCCTTTGAATGTCTTCAGTATGAGGAGCACTGCAGCCATCATTGAGCTGCTGCCACCTGACTGCTGGGCCCCTCCCCTGTTTTTACAAGAGATCTCCCATGGGTGACGCTACATCACTTCCTTGGCAGTCCCCGCCCCTCGGGTATATAATCCCCTGCTCCCGGAGTCCAGCCTCTCTCTGAGGACCCGGACCTTTTTGGGCAGCCGGCACCATGTACCCGCTCTAGGATGCGGTAAGAGAGCGCATCAGCAGAGAGGGTAGCACAATGCCGGTGGTGTTTTGAGCTGCCAATGGCTCCATCCTCGCTGAGGCTCAAAAGCAGCAGCCCGGCGGGGCGGCGACCCTGGAGAGTTACCCGCACGCTGGTACGTTTTTGAGCACGCCATTTAATTCAAATAGGAGCGCGCAGAAGTCTTCTCCACACGCTCCTCAGCAAGCTCCGCCCACCCACCATGGTAGCTCAGCTGCGGTGGCTGACTACAATCAGGGAGAGGGGAGCCGCTCTGACAGCGAGCGAGGGTGTCATGATAAGCAGTGAACACGGTCTGCAGTCTGTGCCTGCTCCTGGCTCAAAACCAGCCCCCGATATATGTAGTGCTACACATAGTTTATCAGGGCAGGACTGTGAGAATGGGAGCTGTAGGGCTCATATTACATGAGACAGGCACCGAGGTGCAGGGGAACAGATCACTTAGAGAATTAACCCTTGCTTTACTCAAGCAGAGGTGTCAGCATAAAGGACCATGAGTGGCGGCTTCTGCACAGCAACAGTTATTATAGCCCACAGACTGCCTGCAACAATCCAGCCAACCTCTCATGACTATCACCTCAGGCCAATCAAGGGTTAGCAGTCCCCTTTCCCAACTTATCCTGCCATATTTAACCCCCTACTGCAGCAAATGGCCTGGCAGTGCTCACGTGCCTAATCACACTGTGCCACCATGCTCCTCATGACACCCCGTTGGCGGTAGCGTTATCCAGGAGAGCAGATTTTCTGTCTCCCTTGTCTGATGCTGGTACCCCGGCCCCAGCTCCATCTCGGGTGCGGGTAACCGCTCTGTGCACAGTCCTTTTTCTTCCTCAGGGGATGATTAGAGACAGCGTGTTTATAGACATAAGGAGCAGCGTCGGAGCTGCCGCCGTTTATGCAGGTCCAGATCCGGCCGCTCCCAATCACCACGCTGGCGTTTTCAATCCTCGTCCGTAACCTCCTCTGTTGAGTCCCACAGGGGAAGAAGACCTACAGGTCATGCTCTGCTCGTGGTTCAGTTCCCCACACAGTGGCAAGCGGATTACTGCAGGAGCAAAGTCAGCATTCATTGGCCACATCGACTGATAAGTCGGGGCATGGGGTGGGGACATCCGATAACATGGGTGTAGTCAGGAGTAGCCCTCGGGTAGTTAGGAATAACGTTTAATTAATCAGATAGTGTTACCATTATGGTTGCTGGTTTGAGCCCAGGGAAGAGCTGCACTATAAATTCCAATTTTACTTTTCGTGGAGTTCCGCCGCTATGGTCGTATCCGGCTTTTCCGCTATTAAAGAATAAAACGTTGGTGCCTAGCGTTTCGGACGTTAAGCGGTGTAGCTTGTGACAACCAGTACAGGGAAGAAAATATTCATATTATATTTATAATCAATTTGATACGTTTGTCTGACAAAACTACTATTCTATCATTTAATTTCCCTGCCTCATTGACATGTCCACTGTTCTCACCTGTTTTTCTCCATCCCTTACCCATAGATTAATTGCGGTCTACAGAAAGGGTACCCGTAGTCGGCGGTCCCTCAATTTTTGGATTTTTGATTATCTCCTTTCTTATGCCTGTTAACCTGACAAGAAGGACATAAGTATAGTAACTACTTTATCAACCAGACAAGTAGATACCTGAGTGTAGTAACTAATTTAACAACCAGAGAAGTAGATTACCGGACTATAGTAACTAATTTAATAACCCGACAAGTAGATACCTGAGTATAGTAACTAATTTAAGATTCACATGATGAAAATTGGTGTCGGTGCTGATTTTGAGCTACAATTATACGCATAGCAGTACGTTTCCCTTGGCATACTTATGTTCATGCTCTGTCGTTTTACTCAGAACGTCTTGATATATTATAGATATAGGTGTGCATTAATCTTAAAAAAAAAAAAAAAGTGAATAACACATAACCTTTTTTATTTTTATTAATTAGTAGCAATACTTATGCTGGAGTACAGGGCGTATGCTTGTAAGTAGATGTATCAGGATATAGTGTGATTCATTTTACGGAGCCATCGATTCTGTGGCTCTTGCAGGCACTTACAGTCTGACCTCCCATCGGGGTGAGTGGGATGGCCTTTATATCCGGGGTTTTTGGAAGTGCGGTTGGAGCTATGAGCCCCCGGGGTTGCACGCACAACCATGGGTAGGGCATGCCCCCTCCTTCCGGATGTTGCTCTCGGCGGGTTTTTTTTTTTTCAGAAAATATTGTTTATTAAAGTTTAGCATAACAATTATCAATCAAGAAAGAATGGTAATACATAGTAAAGTAGAAAGAAAATAATAAAGTAGAAAGAAAATAAAAATAGTACATGAAAGTATCTTACAATAGTAAAGCCAGAATACACGAAGGTACATGGTATAAATGGCAAGCGATCCGCCTGTTTGAGGCTAAGGAAGGAGTAGACATCATGCATGCCGGGTCCACTAGAGATGTAGTCCCATGAGCTTCCCAGTACTCCGGCGGGTATAATAATCAGAAGAATACTAGTTTGAGATGCAGAAAAGAGAAAGGGCCAAGAGGGGTAGAAAAGAGCACACGGGATCAAAGGAGGGAGAGAAGGAGGGGTAAGCAGGGAAGCGGTATTCAAGATGTCCAGGTCATGTCTGCGCGTTTCGCAGAAGAGACTCAAGTAGAGGTCCATCCCGGTAATACCACCAGGGAGACCAAAGCTGCTTGTGTTGTTCCCAGGTCTCATGGTCGTGGGCCATAAGTCCCTCGATGCGGCATATCCTGTCCATTTCTTTTACCCATTCTCCTATGGAGGGGGCGACTGTTGATTTCCAGTGTCGTGGAATCAAGACCCTGGCCGCCATCAGGCAGAAACGAAACAGACCACGTTTGCACGATTTGAGTGGGCCGGGGATAAGGGACAGAAGCGCGATTTGTGGAGAAGGTGAATGGCGTATTCCTGAGATAGATTCGTAAATCGAGAATATTGAGAGCCAATAGGCTTGGATAGGGCCACATTGCCACCAAATATGTAGCATGGAACCCGGTCCTTCGCCACACCTCCAGCACAGGTCGGGCACTGAGGGAAACATTTTATGAAGGAGCGCTGGGCACCTATACCACCTAGTTAAGATCTTATAATTCGTCTCCTGAAAGCTGCAGGATACTGACAACTTATGTGTCAGTGTAAAAATCTTAGTCCGGTCAGAGTCTGAGAATGTCACCCGCAGGTCAGATTGCCAGGTCCCTACAAATGAGGGGATGGCAGATGGGCCCGCATCTGAAAGCACGCCATATAAAAGGGAGATGACGTGAGCAGGGGGCTCAGTCAAGAGAAACAATGCTTCTAAGCCTGAGAGTGACTTCCCCCGCAAGGATCGGAGAAACGTGTCCAACTGAGATACCTCCAACCAGGACTCCTGCCCTCCTAACGACCCTCTCCCCCCCTCGCCCCCCCCGCGCTGCTCCGCCACCTGAGCCAGACAGGGATCGTCGCTAGCACGCCAAGCCAAAAAGACCCGTCTCCCAGACGTCGGGGGAAAGTCAGGATTATTAAACAAGGGTCCAAGTAGGGATGGATGATCGCCATCACTTCTCCCCCCTCGCCACAAATCCCAATAGTCTAGCACCACGCGTGTTAGTCGGGGAAACAACGAGATCAGAGGACGGGAGCTCCTCCGGATCCATGGTAGCCACTGCAGTGGGAAGGGCGAAAGGAGGTTTTCGACCTTCACCCATTGTTTGTGATATTGATTATACTTCCAGTCTAACATTCGGGATAATAGAACAGAGTGATAATAGCGTTGAAAGTTAGGTAAGCCTGCCCCACCTCTACGCTTCGAATCGGTCAGGGTCGAAAAGCGAACCCGAGGTCTCGTCGAGTTCCATATAAATTTGCGTAATGCAGAGTGCAGGCAGCGAAAGAAAGAGGGAGGGACGTCTGCAGGGACTGTCTGAAACAAATAAAGGAATTTAGGCAGAATGTCCATTTTTATGGCATTAATACGGCCAAACCAGGATAGCTGGGTACTGCGAAGTCTTTTGAGTTCAAGAAGTGTGGAATGTAAGAGTGGGGTATAATTAAGAGCAAATAAGTCCTTGGGGTCTCCAGGAATAGAGATACCTAAGTATTTCAAGCCCCTGTCCACCCAACGAAAAGAAAAGGAGGACTGAAGCTGGGTGACAAGTGGGCCCGGAAGTGTCAGGTTTATTACTTCTGTCTTGGAATAATTAACTTTGAAATGAGAGACCTCACCAAACCTCTTAAATTCCCGCATGAGCACCGGGAATGCGACCAGGGGATTAGTAATATAAACCAGAAGGTCGTCTGCATAAAGGGCCAATTTGAAATGTTCCTCATGTATCTGGACGCCTCTAATATCCGTAGATCCCCTTAGTGCACACGCCAGGTGCTCCATTGCGATGGCATACAGCAGGGGCGACAAAGGGCACCCCTGTCGCGTCCCATTAGAGACCTCAAAGGCCGAGGAAAGGAGCCCATTGACCCTCAACCGAGCAGTGGGGCCATGGTAGAGTGCCTGTATCTTCCCTATAATAACCGGCCCTAAGCCCAATTGTTTCAAAGAAGCAAAAAGAAATTCCCAGCCCAGGCGGTCAAATGCCTTTTCGGCATCAACCGAGAGGAAGCATGCAGGGATCTTATTGTCATGAACGTAGTCTGAGATGAGTAACGTCTTAATGGTATTATCTCTAGCCTCGCGGCCTAGAATAAATCCAGTCTGGTCATAATGGATAGAAGCCGGTAGTAGTGGGCCAAGTCTGGAGGCAAGAATTTTGGCGAGGATCTTTACGTCAAGATTTAATAAGGAGATAGGGCGATAACTAGCGCAGGATAGAGGGTCCTTCCCTGGCTTTGGTATGACCGTTATCGTGGCTGCCAGTGTCTGGGGGGCGAAAGGGCATGAATCAGAAATTGAGTTATAGAGGGAAGTTAGTTGTGGGGCCAGTTCACGTGCGAATAATTTATAAAAGTTTGCTGAGAAACCGTCAGGGCCTGGACTCTTCCCATTAGGAAGTGCAGCGATAGTATCTGACACCTCTTGTTCCGTAAAGGGCAATTCTAAAGTTTCTGAGTCTCCCTCAATGATAGGTGGCAGCGGCGTGTCTCCAATATAGTCTGACACCCGACGTCGAAAGTCATCGGTGGGCATGTCAGCTAAGGGTCCTCTAAGATTGTATAAAGATTTGTAGTAGTCTCCAAACGCCTCCACTATATCACGTGGCCCGTGAAGGAGACCACCCAGTCTCGACTTTATAGAAGGAATGAAGGTGGAGGGGAGTCGGGGGTGCAAGAATCTAGCCAATGCTTTCCCCGGCTTGTTTGAGAACTCATACAAATACTTACGGAAGCGGTCTTGTTGGCGACTAGACGTCGTATCCATGATAGTACGTAGGTCTGATCTAGCCTTAGTGAGGTCCGCAAGAAGCTGTGGAGATTGTGACTGTTTATGTCTGGTCTCTAATTGGTGTATAGACGTCATCAGGTCTGAGACCTCACGTGTTCGCTCACGTTTCAATCTAGCCCCCTGCTGAATGAGAATCCCCCGAATGACACTCTTTAGAGCTTCCCACCGCAGGGGGAGGGCCGTAGGGTCTGTTTCGTGGTCAGCTAAAAAGTTCGTGATTGCAGAGCGGACAGCCAACACGCAAGACGGTTGCTTCAGTAGTCCAGGATTGAGTGACCAGGTCCACTCCGTCGGCGCCAAACCCGAGAGGCCAAGAGACAGAAAGATTGGAGCGTGATCCGACCAGATCATGGAACCAATGTCTACAACAGGGTCAGCTAGTAAAAGTTTATGACTGATCAGAAAAAGATCAAGTCGACTGTACATATCATGCACAGCCGAATAGTAAGTATAATCTCTGACCCTCGGGTTCAGAAGCCGCCAGACATCAACCATTCTAATCTCAAGGAGCTTAGTCTTCAAAGATTCTAGGTGAGAAACAGGTACAGAGGATCTACGAGTAGATGAGTCCAAGTCACGATCAAAAACAAAATTAAGGTCACCTCCCAGTATCACCGAACCCTCAGCGAAGTCCGTCAGGGTACGTAGATAAGATAGGAGTCTACGGGCCGGGTCCTGATTTGGGAGGTACAGGTTGGCAATTGTGAAGATGTCATTCGCAATCTGCAGCTTCAGGAAGACGAATCTACCCTGCGGGTCTATTCTGGAGTCAAGGACCCGTGCCTGTAAGGATCTATGAAGAGCCACACTGACCCCTTTGGACTTAGCATCCGGGTTTGAACTGTGGTACCATCTGTTGTATTGTTTATGTTTTATCAAGGGGGTTTTGTCAGTTCTGAAATGCGTTTCTTGTAGAAGGAGAATATGTACATGTTTTTTGTGCATATGAGAGAGAACCTGGGAACGTTTTTCAGGAACATTAAAGCCCCTAATGTTCAAGGAACACGTGTTGAGTCTGGACATGGTGAAACCTGGGGAGGGTGGGGCAGTGGGTTCAGAAGAGAAAAGAGAGGGAGAGAAGAGAGCTGACTAGCAGCCAAGTAGAAAGGGAGAGAAGGAAACTGGGTAAAAGAAGATGAAAAAGAAGGAAAAGAAAGAGAAAATAAATAAAACAAAATAGGTGAATCGGACCAGGAATCTGATTCCGGTCCCAGAGGTCTGAGAGTGAAGGACCGTCAGACCAAGAGAGTGAACAGATTAAACTCTGTAAAGTGTGTCAGAGACACTCCCTAATTGTGGGGTAACCAGAACACGGTAGGGATCCTGCGCACCCGAGTCCCACACACAGCCCTTACTAAATGCGGTATCCCTAACAAGTAAGAGGCGGGTAGAGGAACTCCGCATGCAAACACAGCAATAATAAAACATAAAATGCAAATAACAATAATAAACAAGACGGCAAATTAGTGCAGCCGAGTATCCCAAAATTGTAACTTATAAAACCTCAAAGGGGAAGGGAGGGTTGGGGGGGGTCAGGAGGAAAGAAAAGGGAGGGGAAGGTAAGATGGGGAGGGTAGGAGAAGGGTTGGCAGGGATGGAGAGGGAAGGGAGGGACGGAGGAGGAGGGGAAAGGGGATAGGGGGGAGGTACTGAGGGTAGAAGGGGGGGGAGGTCAGGTTTGGGAGGCACATATAAGGTGAGACGTCATCAGCTGTCCTCCAAGCGGGACAGTGTGGACAGCCAGGACCGCCCCCCAGGTACCACCGTAGCCAAGGGGAAAGTCTCCGCCAGAGAACAATAGTCTTCAAAAACAAAATACCTCAGTAAGGAGGTAGTATCCACCAGGGGGTCCCCGACGGGACCCCATCTAGAAAGAGAAAAAGAGCAAGAAAGGTTCAAATGCAGAAGTTCAGGTGGTAGCTACAGGAGACGTTGATTGATGTTTAGGGCCTCTCTTCCTCTTCCGGTCCTCAGTGAAGGGCAACCGTAGTGCAGGTATAGGGCCCCTGCGGAGGAAGGTGGACAGTTGAGGCCAATTGAGGATGGGCACCAGGGGCAACCCGAGTGCTGAGCAGAACTCAGGGACGTCAGCCGGAGATCTGAGGACGTGCATCCCAGAGTCCCTGCGAACTTGAAGTTGAAAGGGAAAGCCCCACGAATAAGGAATCGCCTGTTCCCGGAGAATGTCCAGCAGGGGGCGCAGGGCTCTGCGTTTGGCCAAAGTGATGGGTGAGAGATCTGCCAAAAGCTGGATAGATTCACCATTAAAGTCAATGGATTCAGACTCTCTCGCTTTTCTCATGATATCGTCTTTCATCTGATAGAAGTGTATTCTGCAAATGATGTCCCTGGGACGGGTTGAGTCAGCTCGCTTAGGGCCCAAGGACCTATGAGCCCTGTCCATTTCAATATGGTCGTCTCGGGGTCTGTTAAGCAGGGAATTAAACACTCGTTGCAAAACTGGGGCGATGTCGCGGGGTGCCACTGACTCAGGGATACCTCGGAGCCGTATATTGTTCCGTCTATTACGGTTTTCGGAATCTTCTAACATATCCAGCACCGTGTGGAAGTTTTGTTCATGCAGATCAAGGCGTTGTTGTTGTTGTTTCACCAATAAGGAAAGATCCGCAACTTCCCGGGTAACTGTCTGGACCGAGGTCTGAAGCTGAGTAGTGTCCTCTCTGAGTGACCCGATCTCTGACCTACAGACAGCCTCCAGTCTTCTTATGTATACCTCCATATCATCTTTAGTAGGCAGACACTGCATCCCAGATCTAATGTCATGTAGGTCATCTGCCTGAGAGGGAGGGGGGCCACTGAGCTGAGGTCCTGCAGGGGAGCCAGGAAGGGAGGCGTCTGCAAGCCGAGGGCCACAGGAGCTATGAGGAGAGGCTTGGTCATATTCTGAGGCAGGAGCAGAGGGTCCATGAGAGGAGCTGGAGCCCGGGCTAGATGTATGAGTACTGGTACCAGACTGTCCCGTGCATGTCATTCCTGTATTAAGTGTTTGAGCTGCAGCAGCGTCTCTCCCCTCTGAGAGGGGGGAGGGGGAGTGAGACACTCGTCTATCTTGCCCTCTGTCTCCAGTAATGGCGGTGTTCGCGCCTTTTCCTGCGCCCCCCTTTCCCCCGTTCGGTACCTTGAGTGTTGATGTGTGGAATCCAGACACACTTCTGGTATTCCGTCTGGTGGACGGAGTTGACGTCTGCTTTGAGCTGGGTGTCAGATTCCCGGAGTGTGTAGCCCCTGCTGTAGTGCTGGAAGCCATTGCAGTGGGGCTGGCTGAGTGGTGGCAGGCACCCGGAGGGATAAAAAACTGGGCTATGTCTCGTTTACCGGGCATCTGATGAAATGCAGCTGTCCACCCTGGTTCCAGGAGACTGTAGCTGTACACGGGTACACCGAGCAGGCTTATAATTGCAAATGCAGGCTGTGTAAGGGGATCAGGCACGGGAGCTCTCCTCAAGTGCGACTTGTCTCCTCCATGTCCAGGTCACGCCCCCTCTCGGCGGGTTTTTGGGCCTTTGATTCCTGGCGCCGCAGGGCACGACATTAGCCGTTTATGCAGGTTAATGTATTGTGTGTACGTATATGTATACATGCTTGTTGTTTCCCAGATAATCAGGGTTAATTTTTTACACGCGGGAAAAGGTTGACTATGGTGCATGATAGGTCGGCATTTTTCATTTTTTTGTCCATATGATTTCAGTGGTCGGGCACATTCTTGTTTGCAGTGCATATGGAGCTTTGGTGAGAGGCTGGCTGCTAGGCAGCGCAGTTATTACTTGCGTTACTTTGTACACTATATATAAAAAAAAAAAACTAGACGTTGGTTGTAGGTTGCTATATACTATGTTGTTTTTTGGGGGTACAGTTTTTTCAACGAGGTACATTTTTATCATTCATTTATTCATTTGTCCCTCAGGCCATACGGGTATCAGGCCGACCCAGGGTCGGACTGGGGTGTCTGGGGCCCACCAGGGAAATTGATTTCAGGGGCCCACCCACCCTTCAGCTATATGTAAATACCTGGTAGCTGTTATACCCATTATATTGGCGGCTCCTGCACATCACTCTGCGCTCAGCAGAACTGCGATGTACAGTTATTGTACTTTATATTAAAGAGATTCTTTGGTGAAAACAAGTTATCAGTGATCCACAGGTTCAATAGGTGATCACTTATTTATTGGTGGAATCCAACCTGTGGAAACCGTATCATCAGAAGAATGTGGGACTTATATCCCAATTATTAAAGGGGTTTTCCCATAAACAAAATTAATTTTAAAGTTCATTTTAATCCATAGATTTTGGAATAATACTTTCCATAATTTGAGGTGTTTAAAAATAATGTTCCTGTGTCGAGAGAATCACTGTACGGTCAGACACATCCATTACACAGTACACAGCAGGGACACATATATAAGTTTATCTCAGCCTAGGAACATTTTCTTTTAAACACATCCAATTGTGGAAATTATTATCATTACAGGGTCTACTTATTATTAAGATGAACTTTAAATTAACCTTGTTCGTGGGAAAGGCCTTTAAAATGCAGCAGCTGGTAATGATGTAAGTATTGCGCATACGTGAGGTGTACTTTACCGCAGCTCATCACATGAGCTGCCGTAAAGTATACCTCACGCATGCGCAATGCGCAGCTTGAGGTCTGTCGATACACCGAAAGGGTGTATCGACGTCAGCAGCGCCTGAAATGACGCGATTAGCATCATATCGGCTGATCCGCCCATGGAAGAGGGCGAGGAGGATTCAAATGGTTAATCACGCCCATCGGGGCGTGAATACAAGCACTAAAGGCTGCGAAAAGAAGTCACAGGGAACGCCCTGTGCGACTTCTCAGGAGACAAGAAGCCGTAGTTGTAGAGGTATCAAAATCACTTTTTGAAAGTTTCAAACTACACAATTTTTACACAAAGGGATAGGTAGAATAGCATAATGATGGTGCAGGGACAGGTATTAATAATCTATTATATAATCACGAATGGGATTTTTGCCCCTTTTGAGACCGCTCTCGCTGCGAGTCAGCGTGGTCATGTGGATACGAACGAAGCATTGGCCGCGCAGCGGCCATTGCGAGCAGCTCTAAGGCGACTCGCTATGCCCGCGCAGCGGGCATGGCGAGTCGCCTTAGCAGCGCGAAGCATTGGCCGCGAAGCGGCCATTGCGAGTCAGAGACTCGCTCTGCTAGAATCCCGATGCATTGTGCATCGGGCACCCATCTAGTTAATTATAATTAATTAACAGGATGGGGGGTGATTTTTAGGGGTCAGGTTCCCTGTAAAGATTACAGCATCCACATGACTACATCATCAGAACCACCGTCAATACAATTCATATCACTAGAACCACTGTCAATACAATAATACCTCACCAGAACCACTGTCAGAACATAACCAGAACCATTGTCAATACAGTAATACATCACCAAAAACAATCAATACATCAGAAAACCTATCAATACAATAATACATTACTATAACCCCTGTCAGTACATAACCAGAACCATCAGCAATACAATAATACATAATCAGAACCACCGTCACTACATCACCAGAACAGTACGTTCCTTATATAAATGTGTATGCAGATTAAATGTCCCATACTGTTCATACTCCTTCCACATGTCCCATACTGCTCATCCTTTTCCCACATGTCCCATACTGTTCACCCCCGATATGTCCCATGCAGCTCATCTTACATCCATATGTTGCATACAGCTCAACCTCACCCCCATTCCCCTGAATCCCATGTTGCTTATCCTCCCCCAATATGTCTCATGCAGCGCATCCTTCCCCACCATCCCCCTTCCAGGCTATATGCAGCGTCTCACCTCCCATGTTCCACGCAGCCTCTCCCCTCCTATGCACCACGCAGACTCTCCCCCATCCGTCATCCATGTAGCTTCTCCCCTGTCCCATGTTCCATGTAGCTTCTCCCCCACATTCCATGTAGCTTCTCCCCCCACGTTCCATGTAGCTTCTCCCCCATCCCCCATCCATCCATGTACCTTCTCCCCCATCCACCAAACCATCCATGTACCTTCTCCCCATCCCCCTCCATCCATGTACCTTCTCCCCCATCCATCCATTTTCTCCCCCTTTTTCCATGCCTGCCCCCATCCATCAATCCAGCTACTCCCCCCTTTCTATGCCGCCCCTATCCATTCATCCATCCCGTTCTCCCCCCTTTTCTATGCCACCCCCCTATCCATCCATTACGTTCTCTCCCCTTTTCCATAATGCCCCCCACACATTCATCCCATTCTGCCCCCTCTTCCAGGCCACACCATCCATCTACCCCACTCTGTCCCCCCCAGGCTACTATCTTTGGCTGTAACAGCGCCGTACCTGACTCCACGTTCCTGATCCCGGATCCCGGCAGCTTCTTGCTCTGCAGCGCTCGGTCTCTCGGTCACCGGCACCAGGAACCCGGCACCAGGCAGCTTCTTCCTCTGCAGCTCCCGATCTTCGGCACCAGGAAGCTTCTTCCTCTGCGGCTCCCGGTCTCTGGCACCAGGCAGCTTCTTCCTCTGTGACTCTCGGTCTCCTACTCGCCGGCACCAGGCAGCTTCTTCCTCTGCGGCTCCCAGTCTCCCGCTCGCTGGCACCTGGAACCCGGCAGCTTCTTCCTCTGCAGCTCCTGGGTAGTATACACATTACAGACTGAGGGCAGTATACACATTACAGACTGTGGGCCGTAAACATTACAAACTGCCCGCTATATGCACATTGCAGACTGCAGGCAGACTGCCCGTTGTGTGCACACTGCAGGCTGCCCGCTGTGTACGCACGGCACACTGGCCGCTGTGTGCGCAGTGCAGACTGGTCGCTGCGTGCACACTGCACACTGGCCGCTGCGTGCACACTGCACACTGGCCGCTGCGTGCACACTGGCCGCTGCGTGCACACTGCACACTGGCCGCTGCGTGCACACTGGCCGCTGCGTGCACACTGCAGACTGGCCGCTGCGTGCACACTGCAGACTGGCCGCTGCGTGCACACTGCAGACTGGCCGCTGCGTGCACACTGCAGACTGGCCGCTGCGTGCACACTGCAGACTGGCCGCTGCGTGCACACTGCAGACTGGCCGCTGCGTGCACACTGCAGACTGGCCGCTGCGTGCACACTGCAGACTGGCCGCTGCGTGCACCGTGCAGACTGGCCGCTGCGTGGACACTGCAGACTGGCCGCTGCGTGCACACTGCAGACTGGCCGCTGCGTGCACACTGCAGACTGGCCGCTGCGTGCACACTGCAGACTGGCCGCTGCGTGCACCGTGCAGACTGGCCGCTGCGTGGACACTGCAGACTGGCCGCTGCGTGCACACTGCAGACTGGCCACTGCGTGCACACTGCAGACTGGCCGCTGCGTGGACACTGCAGACTGGCCGCTGCGTGCACACTGCAGACTGGCCGCTGCGTGCACAGTGCAGACTGGCCGCTGCGTGCACAGTGCAGACTGGCCGCTGCGTGCACAGTGCAGACTGGCCGCTGCGTGCACAGTGCAGACTGGCCGCTGCGTTCACACTGCAGACTGGCCGCTGCGTGCACAGTGCAGACTGGCCGCTGCGTGCACAGTGCAGACTGGCCACTGCGTTCACACTGCAGACTGGCCGCTGCGTGCACCGTGCAGACTGACCGCTGCGTGCACACTGCAGACTGACCGCTGCGTGCACACTGCAGACTGGCCGCTGCGTGCACACTGCAGACTGGCCGCTGCGTGCACACTGCAGACTGGCCACTGCGTGCACCGTGCAGACTGGTCGCTGCGTGCACACTGCAGACTGGCCGCTGCGTGCACAGTGCAGACTGGCCGCTGCGTGCACAGTGCAGACTGGCCGCTGCGTGCAGACTGCAGACTGGCCGCTGCGTGCACACTGCAGACTGGCCGCTGCGTGCACCGTGCAGACTAGCCGCTGCTTGCACACTGCAGACTGGCCGCTGCTTGCACACTGCAGACTGGCCGCTGCGTGCACACTGCAGACTGGCCGCTGCGTGCACACTGCAGACTGGCCGCTGCGTGCACACTGCAGACTGGCCGCTGCGTGCACGGTGCAGACTGGCCGCTGCTGTGCACAGTGCAGACTGGCCGCTGCTGTGCACAGTGCAGACTGGCCGCTGCGTGCACAGTGCAGACTGGCCGCTGTGTGCACAGTGCAAACTGGCCGCTGCGTGCACAGTGCAGACTGGCGCCACAGCTGCTGCGTGCACCGTGCAGACTAGCCGCTGCGTGCACCGTGCAGACTAGCCGCTGCGTGCACACTGCAGACTGGCCGCTGCGTGCACAGTGCAGACTAGCCGCTGCGTGCACACTGCAGACTGGCCGCTGCGTGCACACTGCAGACTGCCGCTGCTGTGGACAGTACAGATGCAGACTCTATGCACATGAGAGCTGCTGGTGTAAATCCTGTTGACACAGCATTATACGTGTAACTGGTCCACATTTACATACAGTATATAGGAACACTAATACAGCACGTAGTTGGTGACCTGTATATAAAAGTTTAGTGTTCTTTAGACACAAAGAAAGAAATAATAAGAGATTGAGAAAAAGAGTGTCAGAAAGAGAAAAGAAAGAAAGAAAGAAGAAAAAGAAAGAAAGAAAGAAAGAAAGAAAGAAAGAAGAGAAAGAAAGAAAGAAAGAAAGAAAGAAAGAAAGAAAGAAAGACATGGAGTAACTCAAATATAGCAGGTCCTGTCATGATGTCACATAGAGGGGAGGCATCAGAGGTCACATGATCGGCTCAGGGAGGGATCTGGAATGTGATGAAGTTAGTGACCTATGGATCCTGATTGGTCAAAGTGGGGCCCTGCTTTGGGAAATTGGCCCCGCCCCTTCACGTCCCCTCTGGCCCTTCACGGGCCCCTCTGGATAAGTCCCGCCCCTCCCACCTATCAGTTCGGGTCAGAGAGAGCGCTCGGTGGCGGCGCTGGCTCACATAGGCTGTGTTGCAGGCAGCAGCAGCCAGCCTGTGAAATCCTACTGTTCTTTCTTCTCTCTCTGGCTTGCGCTGCTTTTACGGCGGTGGCCGCCACGGCACAGCGGCTGTGAGTGCACAAGCGAGCAACAGCAGGGGGTAGTGAGAGGTGGGGCTAGGTGGGCGGGGCCTCTAGACCTGAGGGCCTCCCATGAGTTTTGCCCGGTTACCCGCCAGAGCAGTCCGAGGCTGGGCCGACCGGTGGTTTTTTGTAGGATGTTTAATTTCAGTCTTTGTTGCCAGTCCTGACCCTTCTGCGTTTTGAACCGAAGTGGGTGCTAAAGTCAAATGTTTAAGTTCATGTGTTCTATCAATTTTAACCTGAATCGGCTCTGATGTCTTTGGTCCATTGGTTTATCGCTCTGGCAGAGAGTGGAGCCTTTGCAGTTCCGTGTGCCGTATCCTGAATTAAATTGATCTGGAATGAATGGCTTGATTACTGGCCGGGAGGCGTCGCGGCCTCAATCTTTTCGACTGGTACTCTGAGTGGAGAACATTATGGTAAAGTACTGCTGTGACAGGTGACTTATTCATGGATGGTTGACTTTGACGGGCTAACCATGCATGATTCTCTTGTTCAATACACCATGTAGGCAAGCACAGATGTTTTTTCAATGAAGGGCACAGGTTGTTAAAACCGACTTTGTTTCCTAATTTCATCATTAGTTTTTTGTTTGTTTTTTTAAAAAAAAAAGAAAAGGTGATTTGTCACAGAAGACTGGGTGGAGTGCTCATTAGGGACAAGGGTACAACCCCCTTTTTTCCTTAAGTTTTGTTTTCGGAGTCAGAAAGTCATGTATATCTATGGACAAGGCTGCCAGATGATCGCTGACTAATGGTCTGTACCGCTTAAGTGGTGACCAGTTATGATTATAGGTATGTGTGGTTCAGGTTCAGTACCCATTGGTGTCGATTACAAGCAAGGTGGGCTCCTGCAGGCAGAAATGGATGCGCCTCCGTTAAATCTATATGTACGGTTACAGTACAGAGACATTTATATCCCTTCCCCTATTCTGAGTCACTCAGTGTTATGTACTAACTGGTATTTTCTGCTTATTTGTGTTTACTCGCTCATGCACATGGATCGGTCACAGGTTGGTGTTTCATTTCACTGTTACAATTACTCTCTATCGGTGGGCTGCCCGCTGGGGTCATTTGGGTAGTCCGTAGAAGTATGAATGGCAGGTATGTCTTTCGGTGGGTATGGATGACAATAACATCTGGAGGATAGGTAAACGTAGGTAGTTGGGCCTTTTAGTATGTTACTTTGCAGTTTGATTTACAGGTATATATATATATCTGGACATGTATGTGTGTATGTGTATATAGATATGTATGTGGATACGTATGTGGATATATGTATTGGTGTACAGATATGTACGGTATGTATATGTGAGTGTGTGTATATAAAATACTAGCTGGGTGCCCGATGCACATGCATCGGGATTCTAGCAGAGCCAGGCCTGACCCTTCTGCGTTTTGAACCGAAGTGGGTGCTAAAGTCAAATGTTTAAGTTCATGTGTTCTATCAATTTTAACCTGAATCGGCTCTGATGTCTTTGGTCCATTGGTTTATCGCTCTGGCAGAGAGTGGAGCCTTTGCAGTTCCGTGTGCCGTATCCTGAATTAAATTGATCTGGAATGAATGGCTTGATTACTGGCCGGGAGGCGTCGCGGCCTCAATCTTTTCGACTGGTACTCTGAGTGGAGAACATTATGGTAAAGTACTGCTGTGACAGGTGACAGGTATGTGGATATATGTATTGGTGTACAGATATGTACGGTATGTATATGTGAGTGTGTGTATATAAAATACTAGCTGGGTGCCCGATGCACATGCATCGGGATTCTAGCAGAGCGAGTCTCTGACTCGCAATGGCCGCTTCGCGGCCAATGCATCGCGCTGCTAAGGCGACTCGCCATGCCCGCTGCGCGGGCATAGCGAGTCGCCTTAGAACTGCTCGCAATGGCCGCTGCGCGGCCAATGCTTCGGGCGTATCCACATGACCACGCTGACTCGCAGCGTGAGCGGACTCAAAAGGGGCAAAAAACCCATTCGTGATTATATAATAGATATAAATATCTATGTGGAAATGGGTTGGGAAGCACTGGAGCTGACCGAGGATAAGTGAATGTGTGCAGTTTTAAGGTTATGTGTTAAAAAAAAATTGATTTAATTTATTGAAATATTGGTATATCTGGGAATCTATTATATAATCGCGAATCGGAAAAGCGCCCCTCCGCGCGCTACTTCCGGCGTGGTCATGTGGATACGAATTTAACATTGGGCGCGAAGCGCCCAATGCTGCGCGAGCAATGGCCGCGAGGCCATTGCGAGCCGCTGGCCCAAAATCCATCCACAGCCTCGGCTACAACCTTAGCGATTTACCGCTCAGGTAGCGCGAGCAATGGCCGCGAGGCCATTGCGAGTCGCTGCCTGAGCCGCAAATCGCTGCCCGCCCCCTATGTCCGCACAGCCCGCCCCCTATGTCCGCACAGCCCGCCCCCTATGTCCGCACAGCCCGCCCCCTATGTCCGCACAGCTCGCCCCCTATGTCCGCACAGCCCGCCCCCTATGTCCGCACAGCCCGACCCCTATGTCCGCACAGCCCGACCCCTATGTCCGCACAGCCCGCCCCCTATGTCCGCACAGCCCGACCCCTATGTCCGCACAGCCCGACCCCTATGTCCGCACAGCCCGACCCCATGTCCGCACAGCCCGACCCCATGTCCGCACAGCCCGCCCCCCATGTCCGCACAGCCCGCCCCCTATGTCCGCACAGCCCGACCCATGTCCGCACAGCCCGACCCCATGTCCGCACAGCCCGACCCCATGTCCGCACAGCCCGCCCCCATGTCCGCACAGCCCGCCCCCTATGTCCGCACAGCCCGCCCCCTATGTCCGCACAGCCCGCCCCCTATGTCCGCACAGCCCGACCCCTATGTCCGCACAGCCCGACCCCTATGTCCGCACAGCCCGACCCCATGTCCGCACAGCCCGACCCCATGTCCGCACAGCCCGACCCCATGTCCGCACAGCCCGACCCCATGTCCGCACAGCCCGACCCCATGTCCGCACAGCCCGACCCCATGTCCGCACAGCCTCCCCATGTCCGCACATACTTACATGTCTTCTTTGTCATCTGATCCTCCGTCCGGCCAGGCGTCCTCTTCCTCCGGCCCCGGGGGTCTTCTCTCTTCTTTTCGCTAACTTCCATCTTCGACGTCCTCTTCCTTCTCATTAAGATACAATGGACGAAAAATCCGCCATTGTACCTTAATGAGATCTGAGGCCCTCTTCTGATTGGTTGCTGTATACTCACCTCAGCCAATCAGAAGAGCCCCTCAAAACTGAGACGCAGTTCTCATTCAGGTCCGCCTTTTTTTCCCCATTGACATACATTACCGGTGTGTCGGCGATTTTATGGCCGCCCACCTGGTTCTATTTGTCGGCCCTAAAATCGCGGACACACCGCTAATGCATCTCTATGGGCAGTCAGCCCGATTTCGGATTGAACGCCGACCAATCAGAATTCGAGCTGACTGCCCATAGACATGCATTAGCGGTGTGTCCGCGATTTTAAGGCCGACAAATAGAACCAGGTGGCCGGCCATAAAATCGCCGACACACCGGTAATGTATGTCAATGGGAAAAAAAAAAGGCGGACCGCAATGAGAACTGTGTCTCACTCTCGCAAGTAAAAAAATAAATAAATTTAATAATAAAAAAAATAATTTTAAAATAATTTAAAAATAATAAAAAAATAATTAAAAAATAATAAATAATTAAATAAAAATAATAATTAAAAAAAAAAAAAAAGGCGGACCTGAATGAGAACTGTGTCTCAGTCTGACTTACAAAAAAATAAATAAATTAAATAATAAAAAAAAATATTTAAAAATAATTAAAAAATGATAAAAAAATAAATAAAAAATATTAAATAATTAAATAAAAATAATAATAAAAAAAATAAATAAATGCGGACCTGAATGAGAACTGTGTCTCACTCTCACTTAACAAAATAAATAAATTAAATAATAAAAAATAATTTAAAAATAATTAAAAAATAATAAAAAAATAAATAAAAAATATTAAATAATTTAATAAAAATAATAATAAAAAAATAAAAAAATGCGGACCTGAATGAGAACTGTGTCTCACTCTCACTTAAAAAAAAAAAAAATTAAATAATAAAAAAAATTATTAAAAAATAATTATAATTACAAAATAATACAAAAATAAATTAAAAATAATAAATAATTCAATAAAAATAATAATAAAAAAATTTAATATATGCTAATTATATCAGCCCTTTAGCGGACCTGAAAGAGAACTGGGTCTCAGCCTAAATAATAAATTTAATAATAATAAAAATAATTAAAATATAATAAAAAAATTAATAAAAAATAATAAATAATTAAATAAAAAATAATAATTAAAAAAAAAAATGCTAATAATAATGATATTACTGCTAATAATAATGCTATTAATGCTAATAATTATGCTATTAATGCTAATAATAATGTTATTAATGCTATTATTAATGCTATTAATGCTAATAATAATGCTATTAATGCTATTAATAATGTTATTAATGCTATTATTAATGCTAATAATGCTATTATTACTTCTATTAATGCTAATAATAATGCTATTAATGCTATTAATAATGCTATTAATGCTATTAATTATGCTATTAATGCTATTAATGCTAATGTTTATCCTATTCATGGTATTATTAATGCTATTAATGCTAATAATAATGCTATTAATGCTATTAATGCTAATAATAATGCGATATGCTATAATATGCTATATATTATGCTATTAATGCTATTAATGGTAATATTATCTATTAATGCTATAATGCTAATAATATGCTATTATAATGTAAGCTATAATATGCTATTAATGCTAATATTATCCTAATTTAATGCTATAAGCTATAATATCTATATGCTATAATAATGTATAATCTATTATATGCTAATAATGCTAATATTAATGCTATTAATGCTAATATAATTTATTAATGCTATTATAATGCTATTAATGCTATTAATTATGCTATTAATGCTATATATTTCTCTATTAATGCTATTAATGCTAATAATAATGCTATATTAATTTGCTTATTAATTATTGCTATTAATGCTAATATAATTGTTGCTTAGAATATTTATCCTATTCATGGTATTATTAATGCTATTAATGCTAATAATAATGTTATTAATGCTATTAATGCTAATAATAATGCTATTAATGCTATTAATAATGTTAGTAATGCTATTATTAATGCTAATAATGCTATTATTAATGCTATTAATGCTAATAATAATGCGATTAATGCTATTAATAATGCTATTAATGCTATTAATTATGCTATTAATGCTATTAATGCTAATATTTATCCTATTAATGCTAATAATAATGCTATTAATAATGCTATTAATAATGCTATTAATGCTATTAATTATGCTATTAATGCTAATATTTATCCTATTAATGGCATTATTAATGCTATTAATGCTAATAAGAATGTTATTAATGCTATTAATAATGTTATTAATGCTATTATTAATGCTAATAATGCTATTATTAATGCTATTAATGCTAATAATAATGCTATTAATGCTATTAATAATGCTATTAATGCTATTAATTATGCTATTAATGCTAATATTTATCCTATTAATGCTATTAATACTATTAATAATGCTATTAATGCTAATATTTATCCTATTAAGCTTTATTAATTATTTATTATTGCTATTAATGCTAATATTTATCCTATTCATGGTATTATTAATGCTATTAATGCTAATAATAATGCTATTAATGCTATTAATGCTAATAATAATGCTATTAATGCTATTAATAATGTTATTAATGTTATTATTAATGCTAATAATGCTATTATTAATGCTATTAATGCTAATAATAATGTTATTAATGCTATTAATAATGCTATTAATGCTATTAATTATGCTATTAATGCTAATATTTATCATATTAATGCTATTATTGCTAATAATAATGCTATTAATGCTATTAATAATGCTATTAATGCTATTAATTATGCTATTAATGCTATTAATGCTAATATTTATCCTATTAATGGCATTATTAATGCTATTAATGCTAATAATAATGCTATTAATGTTAATAATAATCCTATTAATGCTATTAATAATGTTATTAATGCTATTATTAATGCTAATAATGCCATTATTAATGCTATTAATGCTAATAATAATGCTATTAATGCTATTAATAATGCTATTAATGCTATTAATTATGCTATTAATGCTATTAATGCTAATATGTATCCTATTAATGCTATTAATAATGCTATTAATGCTAATAATAATGCTATTAATGCTATTAATAATGTTATTAATGCTATTATTAATGCTAATAATGCTATTATTAATGCTATTAATGCTAATAATAATGCTATTAATGCTATTCATAATGTTATTAATGCTATTATTAATGCTAATAATGCTATTATTAATGCTATTAATGCTAATAATAATGCTATTAATGCTATTAATAATGTTATTAATGCTATTATTAATGCTAATAATGCTATTAATAATGCTATTAATGCTAATAATAATGCTATTAATGCTATTAATACTGTTATTTATGCTCATAATACTGCTAATAATGCTATTAATACTGCTATTACTGCTAATAATAATGCTATGGCTTATATTATTGCTATTGATGATGCGATTATTATTTAAAAATCTTTAAAAAAACAATAAACATATTTTAGATACCCGATGCATTTGCATCAGGCTAACAGCTATAACTACTATAATCAAATTAATGCACATTCTAGAATCCCGATGCATTTGCATCGGGCTCACAGCTAGTAGGCTTATAAAAGAAGATAATTCATATGGTTAGCGGGTTTGACACAGGGAGGAAGGAAATAGAGCGGTGATCTGACATTGATGGGTATGTGTGTGCGTAGGCACAGGGAAGTATGTAATGTATGTATTTTAAGGATTAAAAAAAAAAAAAAAAAACATGACGGTCTGTTTGGTATCTGAGAATTGGTTATTGGACATTGCTATGATGATTTCTAATAGTTTTTTCTTTTCAGATGGAGGTTTTTGTGTTGGGATTCATTGAAGTGTTTTGGTTATTAGGCAGCCCATTGAGCTGATGCCCGACCCAAGAGAAGTTTATCAGGCCTGCAAGATGATGTGGATCAAGCTTCTTGGTCGGTTGTGGGGGGCCGCAGCTCGGCTGTACAGCGCTTCTCCTTGGCAGAATGGGTGGTGTTTTTGGCGGTGAAGAAACCTGCGCCGGACGGACAGTGGCAGAAAGTCTCCCTACACCCTGCTTGGCAGGCAAATCAGTTGCCTGGTTTTTAGCTGCGACCTTGTTTATGCCACAGTAAAAGATGAGAGTCTTGTTCTTATCTCTCCTAAATAAAGCTGTGTTTTTGTGATGAAATTGGTGTCGCGTCACTTCATGGGAGTGAGAGGTAACTGGGGCCCTGCAGTCTGAGGGGCACTGCAGCCTTCATTGAGCTGCTGCCACCTGACTGCTGGGCCCCTCCCCTGTTTTTTACAAGAGATCTCCCATGGGTGACGCTACTTCATTTCCTGGGCAGTCCCCGCCCCTCGGGTATATAATCCCCTGCTCTCGGAGCCCAGCCTCTCTCTGTGGACCCGGACCTTTTTGCCCACACTCCCTCCCTGTTGTTATGTTATTCAAGTCGCAGCTGCGGAATGGGTGGTGTTTTTGGTGGTGAAGAAACCTGCGCCGGACACCCGGTGGCAGAAAGTCTCCCTACACCCTGCTTGGTAGGCAAATCAGTTGCCTGGTTTTTAGCTGCGACCTTGTTTATGCCACAGTAAAAGAGGAGAGTCTTGTTCTTATCGCTCCTAAATAAAGCTGTGTTTTTGTGATGAAATTGGTGTTGCGTCACTTCATGGGAGTGAGAGGTAGCTGGGTCCTTGCAGTCAAGAGGAGGGGTGTTGATTGAGCAGGCAGCATTCCTCCACATCACTGCACTGAAGCAATTTGCTTGTTACTCTTCCGAGGGCATCAAGTGGTGTACACATATTGCATACTTAACTACCGCGCCTGGCACTGACTCTGGCAAATCCTCACAGCATGCAGTGAGTGCACTAGAAGGATTCTCAAGTCTGGCGTCACACAGTGACTATTCATTCTAGACGGGACAACCCTTTTAAGCTAAATTGTATATGATTTTTGTAGGGGCTGTGTCTCCCATATAAATGTTTATAAGCAGGGAAGAGAAAGAAGAGAGACCAAGGGTGCAGAGATCTGAGTGTAGACTGCAGGCATGCAGTTAGTGAATATTAAGTTTATACACTCACCCTTTCGATGTCTTGCTGTTTTGCACTACTGATCTAAGGTTATTTATTATTATTATTATTATTTATTTATTTATTTATATAGTGCCATTAGGTTCCATGGTGCTTTACATGAGGATAAGGTAGACAAGGACAAGTACACTAAAAGTAGACAATCGGGACATACAGGTACAGTAGGGGAGGGGGCCCTGTCCACGAGGTCTCAGTCTACGAGGGGCGGGTGGGGATACAGTAGGATGGGGAAATGTCAGTCTTGGGGCAGTCGCCTGGGTCTCATGGCAGGTTGTAGGCTTGACGAAATAGGTGAGTCTTCAGGTGACACTTGAAGGTTCCCAGGGTCGGAGAGTGTCTGACGTGTTGGGGCAGGGAGTTCCAAAGTATGGCTGATGCCCAGGAGAAGTCCTGAATACGGTTGTGTGAAGAGGAGATGAGGGGGGAGCAGAGGAGGAGTTCTTGGGAGGATCGGAGGTTGCGTGGGGGTAGGTATCGGGAGACCAGGTTGGAGATGTATGATGGGGACAGGTTGTGTATGGCTTTGTATGCCATGGTTAGTGTTTTGAACTGGGATCTCTTGGAGGTGGGGAGCCAGTGAAGGGCTTGGCAGAGGGGGGAGACAGGGGAGTAGCGGGAGGACAGATGGATTAGTCGGGCAGCGGACTTGAGGATAGATTGGAGGGGTGTAAGGGAATTAGCCAGGGGGCCAGTGAGAAGGAGGTTACAGTAGTCAAGGCGGGAGATAAGGAAAGAGCGGATCCGTGAAATGTTTGTAAACTGGCGCCTGAGGGACGTGGTGAGGGCCTCGATGTGAGGCTTGAAGGATAGGGAGGAGTCGAGGATTACCCCGAGGCACTTGGCATTGTGGACTGGGGAGAGAGCGCAGTCATTGACGCAGATGGATAGGTTGGGAAGTGTGGGGGAATTTCTTGGAGCAAAGATGATGAATTCAGTTTTGTCCATGTTGAGTTTAAGGAAGCGAGCAGAGAAAAAGGATGAGATGGCGGAAAGGCATTGTGGGATTTTGGAAAGTAGGGAGGTGATGTCAGGGCCGGACAGGTAGATTTGGGTGTCGTTAGCGTAGAGGTGGTATTGAAAGCCGTGGGACTCAATGAGTTGCCCTAGGCCGAGATTGTATGAAGAGAAAAGTAGCTGTCCCAGGACCGATCCTTGGGTGACCAAGACAGATAGGGGGTAGGGCGAGGAGGAGGTGTGATAGTGGGAGACACTGAAGGTCCGGTCTGCTAGGTATGAGGAGATCCAAGAGAGGGCAAGGTGGGTGATGCCGAGGGATTCCAGGATCCGGAGAAGAAGGGAATGGTCAACCGTGTCAAAAGCAGCAGACAGGTCGAGGAGGAGGAGGATGGAGTAGTGGCATTTGTTCTTGGCAGTCAATAGGTCACCAGCATCTTTTCTGGGTGTTGGTATAATTGAGTAATCTATTGTTTTGTATACTATAGGGATATATCAGAATCTATTATTATTTGCACAGCTGATTATTATGCATTATTTTTGATTTGTGTGGGGAAGGGGACTTGTAATTGGTTCCTATTGGGAACTTTTTAATTGCTTTTATTGTCCATGTCTTGTGCTGTCGTTTCTAAATAAATTTTGTGGTTTGATATGAATTGTAAATAGAGTGATCGCCTCATTTATACATGTTACTTTCCCCTCTTTTGATTTCTAATAGGTCATTGGTGACTTTGGTCAGGGCTGTTTCGGTGGAGTGGTGGGGTCGGAAGCCAGATTATAGGCGGTCGAAGAGGGAGTAGGAGGAGAGGTGAGAGGACAGTTCGGAGTGGACGTGCTGTTTAAGTAGCTTAGAGGCGAATGGGAGAAGAGATATGGGGCGATAGTTAGAGACAGAGGTAGGGTCGAGGGAGGGTTTTTTTAAGGATGGGCGTGATTAGGGCATGTTTGAATGCTGAGGGGAAGGTGCCAGTGGTGAGTGGTAGGTTGAAGAGATGGGTGAGGGCCGGGATGAAAACAGAGGAGAGATTGGGAATGAGGTGGGATGGGAGTGGGTCTTGGGCGCTGGTGGTGAGGTGTGATTTCGACAGGAGGGAGGAGAGTTGGTTAATGGAGGAAGAGGGCAATGTAGGTGAGAGAGGGAGTTGTGGGGACAGTGGGCCAAAGCTGCTTCTGATTTTGTCGATCTTCTTCTTGAAGAAGGTCGCAAAGTCTTCAGCAGAGATGAGGGGAGAGGGAGGAGGAGAGGGTGGGCATTGTAGGGAATTGAAAGCTTTGAAGAGCTGTTTGGGGTTTGCGGGACAGAGAGGTTATTAGGGATGAGTAAGGGGGTGTGGGACAGACTGAAGCCGCCGTAAGATAGTGCAGCGGGGAAGGCCGTGTCGGAGGGGGTGAGCCAGGTCTCAGTGATGCCAAGGAATGATAGTTTCTTGGAGATGAAGAGTTCGTAGATGTATGGGAGTTTATTGCAGACTGAGCGGGCATTCCAGAGTGTGCCAGGTAGAAGGGTAGGGGGGGCATGGGTTGGGGGAATGGGTCTAAGGTAGGTAGGGTTGCGAGGGTTAGTGGTGGTGAAGTTGCGAGGGTTAGCAATGGACTGTGGGTGGTGGGTGAAGGTGGTTGAGGGTATGTGGTGGTCGGGGCCGGGGTTGGGGGAGATGTCGCCAGCAAGGAGGAGGAGTGGGCAGAGGGTTAGCAGGTGGGAGCAGGAGAGCTTATGTGGCGGGCGTGCTTGTTTGGTGATTGAGGATTAAAAGTGAATGAATAGGTCGGAGAAGTGAGTGAGGTGGTTAGGTAGGATGGAGGGTGAGAGAAGTATTTTGTTGCTGGGAGGGGGTTTAAGTGGGGGTAGTAGGAAGTGGAGAAGGATGGGAGTGAGAGTGAGGAGTAGCAGAAACATTGTGTACGGTGAGTAGGGGATGAGTGTGGCAGCAGCCATCAAACCTGAGGGGGAAAAGCTGTGGTGATGGATGCATGGTCGCACGTTGGGAGCAGTCCCGGGATGAGATGATGCCCGGGGATGAGATGCAGTACAGGGGGTCAGATGAAGGGTCCAGGGGTCGGATGGGGTGGCTGGGGGATCAGTCGAGGCAGCCGGGGGATCAGCTGGGGCAGTCGTGGGTTCAGATGAAGCAGCCGGGGTCATAGGGAGCAGCCGGGGGTCAGAGGGAGCAGCCGAGGGTCAGAGAGAGCAGCCGGGGCTCAGATGAAGCAGCTGGGGGTCAGATGAGGCAGCTGGGGGTCAGATGAGGCAGCTGGGGGTCAGGTGGAGCAGCCGGGGGTCAGGTGAAGCAGCCGGGGGTCAGGTATGGATCACTTTTTAGTGTTCTCCAGTCTGCAGCTTGATTCAAGGAATTATGCTAGCTACATAACAGGGCTATCATGAAAAGATGCAGTAGAGATGGGGTTTTCCTCTATGTATTTTTTAATAAGGAATCTCTTTTATTAATCACACATTTTATGAAATCACTATATGGATTGAGACACATACACTTTTAATTGACATTTTTTTTAATTTCATATCAGTAATTTTGATTTAGAGGAATAATTTTTGTATGTATGCGTTTATAGTTTTTTTTAATAAAGAATAATAATTATTTCCAATATATCCTGATTAAGAGGATATTAAAAAAAAAGCAAGAAATCAGGTTAATTTTGGGTGTTGGCTGAAACCTCAGCCAGAAACACCCCAATGACGTACAAGTAACATCTAGTGTATAAAGACAATCATTCTAAAACCCTATATATATTGCATATTAACCTGATGAAGGCAATGTTAGGATGAAACGCGTTGTGTTTAGTTTTGTATATTTTAGTAAATTTGTGTTTGGATAATACTTGATACCCTCTGAATTTTCATCAATATCTTGAATCTCTGGGAGTGCTGTATAGGAGAAAACTCCATCTCTACTATAGAAACGTTTTTGCAATGTAATTGGCATTTGGGTGACAGACTCCCTTTAGGTTAGCTGAAAAATCATTTTGGGAAATGTTTTATTTGTTACGCCCAATATTTCTGAAGAGACAGGTGGGGAATCTGGTCCTGAGACCCCCAACCACAGCTGAAAAGTCCTTTCAGAAGAGTGCACAGAGTGGATGCAGTAGAAAGTCATAGTCCTGTTTCCTAAGTTGTGCACTTCTAAGAGATCTTTTGAGCAATCTATGGATGTGTCAGGATCCAGATCTGCACCTATGTGCTCAGAATTAATAAACCTAAATCATAAAAGATATACCCAAAAGTTATTTTTTAAATGTTTACATGTACTACTGCCTGCACCTCATCAGCACTGTGGCTCCTGCATAGTACATCATCTGATGATAGTTGGTAACACCAACTCCTAGTGTCTCCTTACCATTGTTAAAGACATACTAGGTGCTGCAGTTTGCAGTTTACAATGCAATTGTATGTTGGGCTGGCAATGGTTCTTTTGATGTAGTCATGTCCTGACAATGGTTCTGGTGATGTTGTGAATTGAGGTTGGTTCTGGTGATGTAGTCATGTACTGATGGTGATTCTGGTAATGTAGTCATGTAACAATGGTGGTTCTGATGATGTAGTCATGTACCAATGGAGGTTCTGGTGATGTAGTTCTGTACTTGTGGTTTTTGTTCTACATTCATGAATTGAGGTTGGTTCTGGTAATGTAAGTCATGTACCAACAGTGTTTCTAGTGTTGTAATCATGCAGATATAGCCATATTTAATTTATTAGACTTGATAGAAGATCATTATAGGGTGAGTATGCCAGACTAAAAATATAAACTTCTCAATGAGGCAAAAGGTCAGCCGAACAAATATTTTACTAAAGCCCCCTTACTCTATATACACCTGTCCCATCATTCAGCTTGCAGCTATCTGGCCTAACTCTCCTATACACAGAAGAGCTCACTTTGTCGAGTTCTTTTGTGATCTCCATGAGAGATCCACTACTACACACCTCTGGTAGTGTGTTCATCTCTTAGAGAATAAAAGGATTCACAGTCTAAAATCTTGTATGTTGGGTCCTCATCTCCCTGACAATTATTAGACCATAAGCCGAACCTGTTTTTGTCCTGGTTCAGCCAACTTTAGTCTGTTACAAGATAAGATATGGTTCACAGCACCTAGGATTATAGGTTTCAGGTGATCAGATGATGCGAAGGGATGGGGTAATGTCCGCTATATATGATTTTTTATTATGGCTATGAGGGATGTTTTAACTATTTCTATATGCAGCTTTTTGTAATGTTTTGATAGTTCTTGACACTGATTGGATATTTACTAATCAGGGGGTGGGTTTTATGCTATATAAAGAAAATGATGTTTTGTTGTATTGTACTTGATAAAGGACCATGTGAGGTTCGAAACGTCATGCCATTTGATGCTGGAATAAAGTTTAGTTGGAATAATCGCACCCCCGTTGTGAGAGGTACTGTTTCTTTTTAATTCACAACTTTAGTCTGTTAGGCTGTGGTCACAGTTTTTTTAGTGCCTTTTAAAAACGCATGCTTTTTTACATGCGTTTTTCATGTCAGCATGAGTTTTTTAAGGTCTCTGATGGCTCCCTGCGTTTTTGGCTGCGTTTTTGAATCTGCACATAAAAATAGTGCTTGTAGTATTTTTTTGAGCGTTTTGAAAAACGCATGCGTTTTTATAACATGGGTTCCTATGGGAAACGCATGCAAAAACGCATGTACAATTAGTGCCTTTTAGTGCCATTCAAAAACGCATGCGTTTCCCATAGGAGCCCATGTTAAAAAAAACGCATGCGTTTCCTGAAAAACGCATGCGTTTTTTTAACATGGGCTCCTATGGGAAACGCATGCGTTTTTGAATGGCACTAAAAGGTACTAACTGTACATGCGTTTTTGCATGCGTTTTCCATAGGAACCCATGTTATAAAAACGCATGCGTTTTCTACAAAACGCATGCGTTTTCTACAAAAACGCATGCGTTTTTGTATATGCTCCAAAAACGCATGGGACAGTCACACATGCTTTTTGGCTATTAGGGCATGCGTTTTTTAACATGGGGGCCTATGGGTGCGTTTTTTACATGCGTTTTTGAAAACGCAGGTCTCCAAAAATGCATGTGAAAAATGGTACTGTGACCCCAGCCTTAGTCTGTTTACGTGTACCTTAACTACTGTTAGGGTATGTGCACATGATGTCTTTAGATGTCGGAGAATCCTTTGAGACTTTGAGCTTACAGGCAGAACACAGTTTAGGACACACTGGAGTCTTGTTTTTTGTCCTAAAGTGGCTTTTTTACCGACTTCTTTTCTATTTGAAATTGTATCAAGTACTTCCTAGCAGCATTATTTTTACAGTAGTAACTGTTCACATACGGTTACCTCTTCCTGTCCTCAGGATAGTTTATTGCAGCTACACTCACCTGAACCTGACATGCTTTTACCCATAAGAGCTGGTTGGGTCGGTGAGGGTTAACTGTGAAATAGCCCAAACATTTGTGGTGGAGGCCGCAGGTGTGGGGGCCTCAGTTGCTCTTCATTCACTGACCCACCTGGCACCTTGGGAAGCATTGTCTGACTTGTATAGGTGAGTGTTATGGCCACTTTACACGGCGCGATATCGTCGTCCAACTTCAATAAAAATTCACGTGGTTAGTGCGTTGGCCCCGATATCGTTCGTGCGTTGTATGGTGTAATTGTCCAATTCAATGCAAGAACAATGCCAAAACGATATCAGGGGAGAAATGAGCAGGCTCTCCAACTGCCCGATATTGGATGGACGATCTGGCAGGATCGTGCTGTGTGACAGCCCAACACCGACTTGGAGAGCAACTTCCCCTATTCACTCCCATGTTAAATGGTCGTTCCTGGTTCGTACGTACAAGGGGGCATATACATTGCAGTTGTGTTGCCTACCGATATCGCCCTGTGTAAGGGCCCTTTCACATCAGCGTTTTTTGAAATTTGCGGCAGATGCGGTGAAAAAACCGCATCTGCCGCAATTACCGCATACCGGCTGCACTTGCGGCGCGGTTGCGGTAAACGCCATGCAAAGTATAGGCGTACTTACGGCAGGTGCGGCTGACCGCAGTTTTTTTCGCGGCCGCACCTGCCGCAAGTGCAAAACCGCACTTGCCGCACCTGCCGCAAGTACGCCTATACTTTGCATGGCGTTTACCGCAACCGCGTCGCAAGTGCAGCCGGTATGCGGTAATTGCGGCAGATGTGTTTTTTTCACCGCATCTGCCGCAAATTTCAAAAAACGCTGATGTGAAAGGGCCCTTACATCTCCTATGCGATCTTGGATTTCAGCTAAAAAACTGCGCGCTCCCATGCCGTTGTATCCAATATCGAAACAATGTTGGGACGTGTAAAGTGGCCATTAGCTTTATATGGTCCTGTTTATTTTATATTATATTATGCTGTCTACGGACACATCAAAAATGTAAAAATATGTAGAGTAGGACCACTCTATCTGAGACATTCCTTGACGTGGGAGAGTGGCTCAAAAGATTATTTCGGTAATCTTTTGCGAAATTTCTTTATTTGTATGCAGTATGCTAGTAACAGGTGTACTTACACATTTATTTTTTCAGCAATTTTTGGCTGTGCTGACTCCCCCTGTTATCTTTTCCTAGCAGCAGTATCCCCAAAAATGGCTAGGTTACCTATTTTAACCGCTTGGTGACTTTGAAAACGTGAAGCTGTTAAAAGAAGCTCAAAAGACTAAACATGTGAGCAGCAATAGGAGATATTCATTGTTTTAGCATTTAATGAGCACTTTTTCAAGGGTGTTACAGAGTAGATATACTTTAAATAGCTGTCAGGTGCACATACTCATAGACTTGTGAGTAAGGGTCATTAGCATGTAAAGTGCCTAGAGCAACATGACTATCAAATACGGCCCTGCAAGTGAGGACAAAGTTTATACATAGTATATGTTGTACATTCAAAATGTTATCTAAGTCCTATGATTATTGTCTTTTTATAATTAAATTGGATATACAGTATAAATAATATATCATACATATATGTTTTTCACATTTAGGGTTACATGTCTGGCATCATAGTCAGGAATGGCAACTGAAGGAGCACAATGGCATTCAAAGTCATTTGTGTTTTTTATTTTCAGGAAAAAAGGGGTGACCTGAACTTTCTACATTCCCATCAGTGAACTTAGCTTGTGCTTGTTTTAAGCATAATGTCTTAGATAATAACTACTAAGGGATTCGTTCTGCTCTGGAAGGTCCTGCTTTTCATGAAATGCTTTTTTTCTTGACCTTTAACATTAATATACCTCTTCAATGCCTTCCATTACAGCTCAACAAGACCAGCAACAAAGAGCCTGTAATTGACTATAGTGTTACTGATGTCCCTTTTCCGTCTTTGCCATCTATATGGCTTTTCAGAACAGAACCAAAAAGATGACAGAATAGAGAGTCTGATTTTTAGCTCACTTTGAAAAAAAAAGTCCCAACACATTTAGGAAACATGATACAATATTAAGCTTCAAAGAGATAATTATACCTCCATTTACTTTTGTACTGAACCAACACAGAAAATTCCAAGAAAGATCATATTTCTTCACAAATACCAATTAGAACATTAAGGTCTACAAATTAAGAATAATCGTGTAATATTTAGTATGCTATTAAACTGATCTCTCATTTTAGTGATATCAGTCAAACGTAGATAAAGTTAATATATTAAAAGAAAATATATACTTATATATAATATATACAGGGTGGGCCATTTATATGGATGCACCTAAATAAAATGGGAATGGTTGGTGATATCAACTTTCTGTTTGTGGCACATTAGTATATGGGAAGGGAAAACCTTTCCAGATGGGTGGTGACCATTTTGGATCCAACTTTATTTTTTTTAATGGGAAGAGGGTCATGTGACACATCAAACGTATTGAGAATTTCATAAGAAAAACAATGGTGTGTTTGGTTTTAACATAACTTTATTCTTTTATGAGTTATTTACAAGTTTATGACCACTTATAAAATGTGTTTATAGTGCTGCCCATTGTGTTGGATTGTCAATGCAACCCTCTTCTCCCACTCTTGACACATTGATAGCAACACCACAGAAGAAATGCTAGCACAGCCTTCCTGTATCCGTTGTTTCAGACATCTTGTATCTTCACAGCATAGACAATTGCCTTCAGATGAGTGATGAGGCAAACTTTTTTGTGAATGGTGAAGTCAAACTAAACCACAGCTATTGGTCTGTAACTAACCCACAGTGGATAGATCCCTCCAAGACTGTTGGAACACAAAAATTGATGGTATGGTGCGGTATATGGGGTACAAAGATAGTGGGGCCATTCTTCATCAATGGAGACCTCAATGCCACTGGATATCTGAATCATGTAGGAATTACAGATATCCAGTGGCATTGAGGTTTCCATTGAGGAAAAATGGCCCCACTATCTTTGTACCCCATATACTAATGTGCAAAAACCAGGAAGTTGATTTCACCAACCATTCCCATTTTATTTAGGTGCATCGATATAAATGGCCCACCCTGTATATTCCTAACAAATGACTGGATATATTTGAATACACCCCCAGCATTTCGTGAAGGGCATGTACTGAGAGAGAATGACCTATGTTTAAATCAAGTTTATATGTTGAATGGTAGTGACACTTTTATTTCTTTTCATAAATCAACAGCACTAGTAAGGATTAGAAACTTTTCAATACATTTTATTGGCCAAACATCTCCTTTAGTACACTTATCAGTTATTGTTACATTCTGCCCATTCAAAGATTCAGAATAAACTTCTCAAATCATTCTCGAAATGTGTCCATAGTGAGGTATCAAATTGCATCTGTGCACCCACGTAGAGGGGGAAAGCTGGAGGGAAATTCTAGTGCAGGGGAAAAAATGAAAGAGAGAGAATGCACCCTGCGTCCCCATGTTAAATATATGGATGGAGGGCGGATCCGTAGGCTGGCACACTGGGGCGCATGCCGATTCAACACACCTGTGAAACCAGCCTTAGAGGTAAATGATGTCAATGATATTTAAACTTTCACACACCTGCTGAGATGTGTCCACAACCAACACGGCATATGCACCATACATGACAACTGCAACAGAAGTTACATTTTAAATACATTCTTACAGATTTTAATGTTGTGTTTCTAAAAGGGAAAATGTCCAATAAATAAAAATCGATATTACCATGCAGATATTTGGTTAATCTGGACTGTAATAGTGTTCTGAAGCTGCACTGAGAGCCCTGCTGCCAGGAGGAAATTAACATTAATCCTCCTGGCATCATCCAGTTTTCAGTCATAGAGATGGCACCAGTATGATTTCAGTCACCACTAAATGTATAGTAAGTGGAGTACCTGTAAATGTGCCCCTGCCACAGACTGAGAGCCAGCTCTAATGCTTACCCAGCTGTCAGTCAGTTAAATATGATATCTTTCCTATAATTAGTAGAAGGAGGTAAAATAGGAAACTAAATAAAATTCACAATCGGTAATACTATGCACAGGCTTTAGAGTACAGTTGATGTAGAAAATGCTGTTGCATCAAGTGCAGATAAACTTATTCCAAAAAATAATCCATTGACTGGCAGTTCATTTTACTAGTCAATGTAATAAAGTGTATGGAGCAAGTGCAAAAACCAGGAAAATATTATACCTAGAACAGTGTGTACTAGGCATGACAACAATATAAACACTACAATGACACACAGTCGTCATAAAATATTTAATCCCACCATAGGATATTGTAATGTTATTGCAAGCTTTGGGAAAACATCTTAATCCTGATGAAGCAAGTTGAAAGGTATGTTGGGGCACATGGATACTCAGCAGTATAATAATTTTGCTACATAACTGTGGCTCAAGTCACTACTCATGGGGTAGTTATGACGTTGGCTATTCAATAGGTCTGGGGTCAGAAACCAGGAGAGCTAACAATAAACAAAGGGGTGAGACAAAGGTGTAGCCAGATCACAGTCTGAGGTCAAACTTCCAGGAAAATAGCCAATGAAGGCAGAGGGGCTAGGCAAATGGGTCATAATAACTAAAGTTAGAGGTCTGACAACAATTGATCAAAGACTGAGCACAGGAACAAGATACATAGACACTACCGAACTTAAAGCTTCAACTGGCAGTGATCTGACCACTGACATTCAGCTCAATAACCAGGTTACTACCAAGAGAGCGATATATGAAGGAAGCCCAGCAGCAGCCGAGCCTGTGAAAAGATTCCAAAGTAATCCTCAATTTGCATGGGAATGGCCCAGCCCGTTCCAATCACAGATTGGGTAGTTTTGCTGTAATTCAGAATCTTGACAGCTCAGTATTCCCCTTCAATCTATTGGGCAGCTGAGCTGTCACCCACAGTGTCCTTATGACACAGTGAGTGCATGATTTGTGACAGTACTGCTCTTCTGGGAGGTCAACCAGACCCCAGGTTTGCCATGGTTGGTTATCGAAAATAGAAGGGACCCCAGACCATTTCTTTAACCCCTTCCCAACCTATGACATTGTGGGACATCACAAAAGTCAGTGACTTCTCAACCTGTGACATCCCACAACGTCATGGCCGGATCCCATTCTTGTAGCTCTGGTGACAGGAGTCTGCGACATGTAACCGGAGCTACAGGAATGAGAGGACCTGAGGTGATGTCAGGGGGGGTGGCTTTGTCACCCCTTGCCTGCAAGCACTGTGATTGGCTTTTGAGACTTCCAATAGCCAATCACAGCGATTATGACTGTACATCATGGAAAGAACTGTCATAGCCCCTTCCATAGGCTGGAGCGCTGGAGGGTGCTCCCTCCAGCTCTGATGGAAGTGATCTGATGGGATGATCACCCCATCAAAGCCGCTCCACAGCCGCCCTGAACCCGCTGATCTCCCCCGTCCCTCTTCCTCCTGGCGCTCTGCTCCTTCACCCTGCACCTGTGCCGTCCCCTCCTGCTGCTCCGGTCCTGATCTACCCCCCGACCCTTGTTCTGCTCCCACTCTGCCCCCACACACCACCGATCCCCGTGCCCCCTCCATCTCTCCCGTGCTGCTTCGATGCCCCACCGATCATCGTTCCCTGCTGCCACCTCTCCAGGCTCGTCCGTTCCTGACAGCTGCTGTGCTGAGTGCTGAACACTGGGCTGACAGTAGGATCTCTGTCTGGGGTGAGGCGAGTATGAATCGATGGGTGTATGGATGGGTGGATGGAGAGAGAGCCTGCCTGCGTGGGTGGCTGGATGGATGGGTGGATGGATGGATGGTGGATGGAGAGAGAGCCTGCCTGAGTGGATGGATGGATGGATGGATGGATGGGTGTATGAATGTATGGGTGTATGGATGGATGGGTGAAAGGATGAATGGGTGGATGGAGAGAGAGCCTGCCTGAATGGGTGGATGGATGGATGAGTGGATGGAGAGAGAGCCTGCCTGTGTGGGTGGATGGATGGAGAGAGAGCCTGTCTGCGTGAGTGGATGGATGGGTGTGTGGATGAAAAGAGAGCCTGCCTGCAGGTATGGATGGATGGAGAGAAAGCCTGTCTGCATGGGCGGATGGGTGGATGGAGAGAGAGCCTGCCTGTGTGGGTGGATGGATGGACTGGTGGATGGATGGAGAGAGAGCCTACCTACATGGGTGGATGGATGACTGGATGGATGGAGAGAGAGCCTGGATGTATGGAGAGAGAGGCTGCATGGGTCAATAGATAGATGGATGGGTGGATAGAGAGAGAGTTTGCCCGCATGGGTGGTGGATATATGCTTCTATGGATCTGGTACAACAAGGGATCAAGTGTCCACTTGTAGTTTCTGGAGTCACAGTCATGGTGCACTGTATGACAATGATCTGCCGTACCGTGCACCATGACTCTGACCCCAGAGACTACAACAAGAGGACATTTAATCCCTTTTTGTAGTCTCTGGGGTCAGAGTTATGGTGCACTGTACGGCAGATCATTGCCATACAGTGCACCATGACTATGACTCCAGAGACTACAAGAAGGGATTAAGTGTCCACTTGTTGTAGTCTCTGGGGTCACAGTCATGGTGCACTGTATGGCAATGATCTGCCATACAGTGCACCGTGACTGAGACCCCAGAGACTACAACAAGGGATCAAGTGTCCACTTGTTGTAATCTCTGGAGTTACACAGTTGGTGATTTATCCTTTGCTGCAGTCTCTGGATGTAGCAGAGGCGATCGAGCTTCGTGGGACTATCGTTGTGGACTACGTCGGAGGGTCTGGAGTAATAAAGATGGAGTCTAAATTTGTGTTTGTGTTTTTTTTTCCAATAAAAAGATTTTTCTCTGTGTGGTGTATTTTTTAACTATTTACTAGAGATTCCTAATGGCCAGGTCTAACATTGGCCCAACAGCAATAAAATAGCTGGCATTAATCCCTTTATTACCCAGTTTGTCACCGGCACCAGGGAAACTGGAAGAGTGTGGGTACAGCGCCAGAAAATGTCCCTTCAATGAATGCTCCATTTTCTGGGGCGGCTGTGGGCAGCAATCCGCAGCATAGGGGGCCCAGAATGCTTGGGCCTCTCTATGCAGAGGATTCTAGCCCCAAGCTGCTTAGTTGTACCTGGCTGGACCAAAAATATGGTGAAGCTCCACGCCATTTTTTCCCCAAATTCTATTAAAAAAAGTCAGGCTTCGCTGTATTTTTGGTTGACAGCCAAGTACAACTAGGCAGCTGGGGATGGGTGGCAGTTCATAGCTGCCAAGCTGTATCTGGCTTGCAACCAAAAATACGGCGAAGCCTACATTTTTTTAAAATTATTTCTACAACTAAAAAAGATGTGGAGCTCCGCGATATTTTGGTTACCAGCAAGGTACAACCTGGCAGCTGGGGACTGAAATCCTCAGCCTGGACAGGCCCAAACATTATGGCCCCCCTATGCTGCAAATTGTAGCTCGCAGCCACCCCAGAAAATGGCTCATTCATTAGATGCGCCATTTTCTGGTGCTGTACCCAGACTCTTCCAGTTGCCATGGTGCCAGTGGCAACAAGGGTGAACAAGGGGTTAATTCCAGCTTTTTTATTGGCAGCTGGCCCTAAAAGCCCAAAATTCATGATGTCGGGCTAATGTTAGACCCTGCCATTAAGAATCTCTAGTAAATAGTAAATAATACACAACACTCAAAGAAAAAATAATTTTTTAGAACAAAAAGCAAATATCTCAACTCCATCATTATTACTCCCATATAACCCTCCACGATCTTTCATCCAGAGTCTTCAGGGAGAGAACAAGCGTCCTCTCCCTGCAGAGTCTGCAATCACACTGACCGCAGGGACTCAGAGAGTGACTCAGTCGCTAAGTCACCAAGGCTCCACGTGGCAGTGAACTCAAAATGTTTTCACTTGGAGGGGGTTTCCGCTGTTTAGGCACATCAGGGGCTATCCAAAAAGAACATGACACCAACAGACCATACAAAATCTGTGTTGCAAAATGTCACTCCCTCCTTCCAGAGCCCAGCTGTGCGCCCAAACATTGGTTTTCTGCCACATATGGGGTATCTGTGAACTCAGAAGAAATTGCCCAACAAATTTTAGGATCCATTTTATCCTGTTGCCCATGTGAAAATTAAAAAATTGAGGCTAGAAAACATTTTTGTGAAAAAAAAGTACTTTTCCATGTTTATGGGTCAATTTATGAAGCACCTGGGGGTTAAAAGTGCTCACTATCCATCTAGATAAGTTCCTTGGGGGTCTAGTTTCCAAAATGGGATCCCTTGTGGGGGCGCTCCAATGTTTAGGCACACAGGGCTCTCCATATGCGACATGGTGTCCGCTAACGATTGGAGCTAATTTTCCATTCAAAAAGTCAAATGGCGCTCCTTCTCTTCTGAGCCCTGACGTGTGCCCAAATAGTGGCTTTCTGCCATATATAAGGTATCAGTGTACTCAGGAGAAATTGCCCAACAAATTTTAGGATCTATTTTATCCTGTTGCCCTTGTGAAAATGAAAAAATTTAGGCTAAATGAAAATTTTTGTGAAAAAAAAAGTACCTTTTCATGTTTACAAATCAATTTGTGAAGCACCTGGGGGTTCAAAGTGCTCACTATGCATCTAGATAAGATCCTTGGGGGTCTTGTTCCTAAATGAGGTCACTTGTGGAGGAGCTCCAATGTTTAGGCACACAGGGGCTCTCCATACTTGACATGTGTCCGCTAACGATTGGAGATAATTTTCCATTCAGTCACATTGAGCTCCTCTCCTTACGAGTCCTGCCGTGCACGCAAACAGTGGTTTATGACCACATATGAGGTATCGATGTACTCAGTAGAAATTTACCAACAAATTTTAGAATCCATTTTATCCTGTTGCCCATGTGAAAATGAAAAAATTGAGGGCTAAAGAACATTTTTGTTGGAAAAATTAACATGTCTATTTTTTCCTTCTACGTTGCTTTAGTTCCCGTGAAGCACCTGAAGGGTTAATAATCTTCTTGAATGTAGTTTTGAGCAGCTTGAGGGGTGCATTTTTTGGAATGGTGTCACTTTTGGGTGTTTTATGTCATGTAGGCCCAATAAAAAGACCTTCAAATGTGATGTGGTCACTAAAAAATGGTTTTGTAAATTTTGCTGGAATAATGAAAAATTGCTGATGAACTTTGAACCCTTCTAACTTCCTAACAATTTTTTTTTTCCAAAATTGTGGTGATGTAAAAAAGACATGTGGGAAATGTTATTTATTTACTATTTTGCGTAACATAACTCTCTGGTTTAACAGGATAAAAATTCACAATTTGAAAATTGCGAAATTTTGTAAATTTTCGCCAAATTTCTGATTTTTTCACAAATAAACACAAAAATTATCGACCTAAATTTACCACTAACATGAAGCTCAATATGTCATGAAAAATCATTCTCAGAATCGCTAGGATACGTTGAAGCGTTCCAGAGTTATTACCTCATAAAGGGACACTATTCAGAATTACAAAAAATGGCAAGGTCAGTAAGGTCAAAATAGGCTGGGTCATGAAGGGGATAACTAGTTATAAATAAAAGATTAAATAAAATACAGTATGGGGTCCCCCCATCTTTGATAATCAGGCAAAGTAAAGGAGACAGCTTTGGCTATATTTACATGCTGAGAAGGCTCATGGTTAATTGGCCCCCCAGTCTAAAAATAGCAGCATCACAGTTGCCCCAGAATTGGCACAGATGACATTAACCCTAAAAATATTGCCCCGATTACCACAGCACCAGGGCAATCAGGAATAGCCAGTGCAAAGCATCACTATTGCCACAATTATTAGATGTGCCAATTATGGGGTGGCTGTGAGCTGCTATTTTTAGGCTGGGAAGGGCCAAATAACCATGGACCTTCTCAGCCTTATAATATTTGCCTCCAACAATCTTCTTTACTTTTGCTGGGTATGAAAAATCATGGGACCCCATTCTTTTTTTAATCATTAAATTTTTCACTTCACAGCAGTGACCTAGGAGTCAGAGATGCATCCAGGTATCTTCCCCATGCTGTTCTAATTCCATTTTAGCATTATCTCCATCAATTTCAGAGATTTGTGCCCCCCCCCCCCCTCGACCTTCTAGTGCGATCTGTTGTAAAAACGCTCAAGTTCCCCATAGACTTCAATTATCCCAGTTATTCTAATCGAGCCTGTGCAGAAGGGAAGTGTTGTTCTCCATAACTGTGTATAGATGAATATATATGTTACATTTATCTCTATCTCTATAACAGAGGTTCCCCCTTCCCCCCCACATGTGCTGTAATAGACAAAGAGCTCAAAACAATTTCTTTCAGTGTTAGTGGAACTAGTTTTTCCACTTTAGCCATCTTTGGCCTCAACCAGGATGGGGTAGTCCGAGTCAGTGGTTTTAAAAATCAGCCTATGATAGAGGGGAATGGATCTTAGCACATTCCCCCATTTCTGTGGGTATAACACCCAGAGCGACACACTAGTTGGGCCCCTTTTTGCTTTTGCCCTCTCTATGGAGACAGCACACTACGTGGCAAGGAACACAAGCATAATGACTACCTTCCCTGTATCTCCCTCCCTGTAACTCTTATAATTCTCTGTTACCTATTATTCCTACCCACTGGGATCCATCACCTAGAGACCGCGTTCATAGAGTAAAAACTAATTTACAGCTCTCCCTGAATACCATTTTTTTCATGTGAAATTTTTTAAGAAGGTCCAGAAGAGTCCAACTGCATGTTGGAGGTGCAGATAATGTAGCCACAGCCAGCAGTGGAGAGCTATATGGTGCTTTCATAAAACTAGAATCCTGTCCCTACAACTGTTGATTGTGAAGATTTTTAAAGTGTAAATGTCATTTCATTAAAAAAAAAAAAAAACAATATTGCACTGGTTTTTATAATGGGTCACACAGCAGCTAAGATAATGCATTTTTCTGCAATATAACCTATTTTCTAACATTTTTCTATGCTATTTTGAAAAACAGCATTTTCTGTCTGTGTGGGAGTGGCCAGCAGATCATAGGGATTAGTGCAATGTGATGTGATAGTAGAGAAAGGGGTAACAGAGATCCAGAGCTGTGTAAAGCCAGCAGACAAGGGATTATCAGACATTATGACACATCTTTCTGGCAGAAACTAATCTAACCTGATCCTGAACTCTGACATTAGTTAGCAACTCTACGTTCCCTGACAGCAAACTGATACGTTACAAATATGCACTGAAGACGGCTGTGATTGAAAAAAAAACATGAGTCTGCTGCACACACAGTGCAGAGGGGACACTTTGTAGGATTATGAATGGTTTGCAAACAGAATTTTCTAATGAAGTAAATTGGAAAGTTTATTAAAATCACTTGCTTTACATTATTATTAAATAAAAATGTAAATGGCAATTATGCTTTAATGGTCAAATTCTGAATCATTTGCATCAGATCCACCACCTGATCACAAGGTATGTGAACTGGATCCATGCTGGCAAAAAAAATAGGGACTAGCCATAAGGCTGGGTAGTTAAGAAGTCAGATATCAGGAGAGCTAGCAATAAACAAAGAGGTGAGACAGAGGCATGGTTAGGTCTTGGTACAAGGTTAAACTTCCAGGAAAGCAGCAGATCGTCAAGACAAAAAGGCTAGAAAAATGGGTAGTTAGAAGCAGGGGTGAACCTAGCCTCTCTGCTGCCTGAGGCAAACTGCAAAATGGAACCTTCACCCCCCAGTAAATGTTTTGAAGTGGTAGAAATAATTCTGGTTCATACAGATTTATACCTATCTTATAAAATGAGGACAATATTGGACACTTTAGAGAAATAGAGAAAGAGACATCCAAACAAAGGATGTCAGCGCCATCACACGCACATACAAGAACCACACAGAAGAATCTATAACAAAGGTCATTAATGGCAATGTCAGGCTTGGCACAAGCTACAGACACACAATGGTGGCTGCAGAGTGGTGCTCCTGTGAGCAGACACAGTCCTGCATCCTTATAGCACAAAAGGCAGCACTGATTGACAACCTATTATTTCTGGCACACGCCTACAAAACTCTGGGCAGCTCCAATGTGGCAGCTGCCTGGCACTGACTAGTCAGATATGTCCACCATGCCGCACCATCCACACACCACATGCAGCAACCTGCAGTCTGAACAACAACAAGCCGCCACTGCACTAAGCTGGTAAAATGGTGCGTATACCCCAACAGACTCCTCCTGAAACTCTTAGCTGAGGACCGTGTGTGGCGCATGTGATTGGCTAAGAGCAGGGGCCATCCTATTGGGCTAAGGAAGGGATGTGGGAGCAGGAAGGAGGATGAGCGCCACCGATGTACCAATCAGTGTTGCAGCAGAGGGACAATGCATCTTGCACGAGCAGTGTGCATAGAACTTCTGCTATGGGGCCCCATGATTTCTAACTGCTCCCTTCCGCCAAAAAAATAAAATATTTGGCTGGGTCACATAATAACATATCTCACAACTTTGCAGTCCTTACAAGGTAAATTTTCCTCCTATTGAAGCCCCTGGATTTCTCTTTCATTGCAGCCATAAAGTATAATGCCAGCAAAAGTGCCCCACAAACACTGTATGATCTTCCAAAGTGATTTTTCCCACAGTACCCTCCACATGCACAGTATGATGGCCCTACTGTATCCCCCTCAACTACCCCGGCACAGTATGATTCCCAACTGTGACCCCCACACAATTCTCCATGTAGTATAATAGACCTACATACAGTATAATGGCTCCGTTTGTTATTTCCCAGTCCTGTTGGTCTGGGCGCGGGTGGTCTTTCCTCCTTCCTGCTTGTGCACCGAACTGATGGGATTCTCCCGGGAGGGGGTGTATAGGCAGTAGGGGAGGAGTTACACTTTTAGGTGTAATGCCTTGTGTGTCCTCTGGACAGTGCAGGTTTCCGGACCTCTGCATCTCCGCAGAATGTTCGTTTCAAGCTGCGGAGTCAGAAGCGATCACCATCAAGTGCACACAGGGAGAAGCCACTCTGCACTGACTGCAAATCATGAGTACAGGGCGGCTGCGTTCTCCCTGTGTGCACTTGTGGGTTCCCTCAGGTCCAAAACGCAGTGTCTCCGGACCATGAACACGTAACCTTAATCAGTATTTATAATATCTCTGGATGCAGTGAACAAATAACAGCAATTATTGCAGGGTTTTAATATATTTTTTTGACATGTTTCGCATGGGTTAAATAATTTGATCATTTTTCAGCTCAAACTTTTAGAGTTGAAATTCCAAAAACTATGACTATGGGCCTTTTCACATCTGCGCTAGGCTGCGTTTGGCTGCACTGCGTTAGCCCTGCGGTAGCGAAGTGCAAACGGAGTCAAGCGCATATCTAACACCGTGCGTTAATGCTGCCAATTATATGCTATGGTTGAACGCATGCAAACACATCCCCAATTGCAAGTGCAAAGTGGGGTTGCGTTTGAACACATGCGCTAGTCATAATGCACCGGAAACTTTGCAGGATACGTTTCCTGTGTGCTAGGACTAGCACATGTGTTCAAAAGCAACCCCACTTTGCACTTGCGCTTGTATCCCCCTGAGAGCTTCACAGAGTCCTCAGTCCTGCCCTCCACAGTCACCGGCATGGCACAATTCCCACAGGGCTAGCGATACCACCAGGACCCCCACTGATGCCACCCCTTGGCTACCAGCAGGTGGTGTCGCCTGAGGCCAACACTTCAAGTCGCCTCATGGTTGATGCGGCCCTGGTTAGAAGCAAGGTCAAAGACTGGGTAACAACAACAACTCAGAGAAGGAGCACAGGACGCTCCAGTCCCAGATTGAGCAGCTTTGATAACATTCAGAATCCTGACAGCCCAGCACGCACCTGCCATATATTGAGCAGCTGAACTGTCACTCATACCCTCCTTATGACAGTGAGTGGCTCATCACCAATTAATACCACTATTTAATATATATCTCTTCTTTTTATTATCATGTTTTGCCTTAATTTGTAATATTTTGTATTACCGTATATACTCGTGTATAAGCCGACCCGTGTATAAGCCGACCCCCCTACTTTTGCCCCCAAAATCTGGGAAAACCTATTGACTCGTGTATAAGCCGAGGGTGGACCCCAGCACAGGTATACAGCCCCAGTGGTAGTATCCAGCCCCAGTGGCAGTATCCAGCAGCCCCAGAAGTATATACAGCCCCAGTGGTAGTATCCAGTAGCCCCAGAGGTATATACAGCCCCAGTGGTAGTATACAGTAGCCATAGAGGTATATACAGCCCCAGTGGTAGTATCCAGTAGCCCCAGAGGTATATACAGCCCCAGTGGTAGTATCCAGCAGCCCCAGAGGTATATACAGCCCCAGTGGTAGTATCCAGCAGCCCCACAGGTATATACAGCCCCAGTGGTAGTATCCAGTAGCCCCAGAGGTATATACAGCCCCAGTGGTAGTATACAGTAGCCATAGAGGTATATACAGCCCCAGTGGTAGTATCCAGCAGCCCCAGAGGTATATACAGCCCCAGTGGTAGTATCCAGCAGCCCCAGAGGTATATACAGCCCCAGTGGTAGTATCCAGCAGCCCCACAGGTATATACAGCCCCAGTGGTAGTATCCAGTAGCCCCAGAGGTATATACAGCCCCAGTGGTAGTATACAGTAGCCATAGAGGTATATACAGCCCCAGTGGTAGTATCCAGCAGCCCCAGAAGTATATACAGCCCCAGTGGTAGTATACAGTAGCCATAGAGGTATATACAGCCCCAGTGGTAGTATCCAGTAGCCCCAGAGGTATATACAGCCCCAGTGGTAGTATCCAGCAGCCCCAGAGGTATATACAGCCCCAGTGGTAGTATCCAGCAGCCCCACAGGTATATACAGCCCCAGTGGTAGTATCCAGCAGCCCCACAGGTATATACAGCCCCAGTGGTAGTATCCAGTAGCCCCAGAGGTATATACAGCCCCAGTGGTAGTATACAGTAGCCATAGAGGTATATACAGCCCCAGTGGAAGTATCCAGCAGCCCCAGAAGTATATACAGCAGCCCCAGAGGTATGGCTTATATTGGCAGCCAGCCTACTTACATACACATACCCATACATACACACATATATACACACACACACACACACACACACATACACATATATACACATACACACACACAATACACAGCTTCCTACCTTGTCCCCCGTTCTGCAGTGCTTTCCGTTGTCCTCCGTGCTCCGTTCCCGGTCTGCTGGGCCTTGTGGTTCCTCCTGGTTCCTCATCCTTCGGTTCTATCATGGGGGCTGCCATCTTGCTTGTTCTCTCCGCCCCCGGCCAGTGATGTCAGAGCAGGCCGCGCTGTGATTGGCTAGCACCCGTGATCACATGTCACGGGTGCTAGCCAATCACAGCGCGGCCTGCTCTGACATCACTGGCCGGGGCGGAGAGAAGACACCAAGATGGCAGCCCCCATGATAGAACCGAAGGATGAGGAACCAGGAGGAACCACAAGGCCCAGCAGACCGGGAACGGAGCACGGAGGACACCGGAAAGCACTGCAGAATGGGGGACAAGGTAAGAAATACTGCGCAGCGCCCCCCCACCCCCCGCGCCCCCTCCCACCATAGGATTACCGTATTGACCCGTGTATAAGCCGAGGGGGGGACTTTTCAGCCCATTTTTTGGGCTGAAAAACTCGGCTTATACACGAGTATATACGGTATGTCACGTAATCCATACTGAGACCTCTAATGACATTTAGGTTAGTATTTACATATTATTTATTGTTTAATTATTAGGAAACTTAGCAAGCTATTGTTTTTTTCTTTGTTTTTCCAGCAATCTAATTGTGGTAAATATAACATGTTAAATTAATCTCATAATGTGAGTAATTAAAAATGACAGACATAAAAAAGATGTTTCATTTTTTCTATACAATAACATTAATTTTGACATTTTAGCATTGTTTGCTACTAACATATTGATGATTTTTACCTTTCAGGTACAGTGTTAACAGACTGACAAACAGCATCTCTTATGTAATTATCAGCTGGATACCAGATACAATATATAGCCCCTAAGAGTAGCTAGTGGAAGCTTCTACTACTATAAGGCTTTATGGGCATCTTCTGAAGAACTTTGTTTATAATGAGGAAGTCGGATAAAACTGAAAACTGGTTTTTGGCTCCTGAATTTAAAGCTGGCTTCCCACAGCATTTCTTTTTCTCATACATAAAAAATGATCTGTATTTTTTTTCACTGTACTGAGTCCAGTTTGGGGCCATATGTCAGTTTTTGCAATCCTTGCTACATCTTTTTCTCGAATAACAAAATAACAAATAACATTTTTATCTTTTCCTACCAAATAAGCAATAATATACGGATTATCTGTATGCTATCCATTTTTGTATTCATGGATCCATTGTCTTGCGTTGGAGAGTTTGAGCCACAACATGGATCAAAGTAGGACACGTATCCTTTCTTTTTTTTTAAGACAATAAGATATGTGAAAGGGCACATTCATTGTAGTGGACCTATGATCAGTTTGTAAATATGATGGATAACACACATTCAAAATAAGGGTGAAGGATTCCATATTATCAGCTGGACCCTCCATGCAAGGGTAAGGGGCGGCTGACATGATGCTGGGAGGGAGGAGTGACCATGGGAGAAAATGGGGGGGAATGGGGAGGGAGGGGGCGACCAAAGGTGAACCAGGGGTAGTGGTCATAAGGTAGGGAGAAAAGGGAGAAAGTGATATAGGGTTAAAGGTGGGGTCTCAGGGAAAAAACAGAAATAGAACTAACCGAGGTTGAATGCCCATCTTGGACCTCAGGAACCAGGACAGCAAAGTATTGTATGTTCACACCAAGGCTGTGGAGTCGAAGTTGTGGAGTCAGAGTCGCAGCAAATTTTAGTGAAGTCAGAGTCGAAGTCGGAGTCAGTATAAAATAAACCAAACTCCTAAAATATATAATGAATCAATGTACATACTCGAGTATAAGCCGACCCGAGTATAAGCCGAGGCCCCTAATTTTACCACCCAAAATTAGGGAAATTTATTGACCCGAGTATAAGCCTAGGTTGAGAAATGCAGCAGACCCCAATCCTGGTATATAGCCCCTCATCACTATATATAGCCACTCATCCTGGTATATAGCCTCTCATAACTGTATACAGCCTCCCTCATCCTGGTAAATGTTCCCCATCACTAGTATATAGCCCTCATTACTGGTATATAGTGCCCCCATCACTGGTATATAGCCCCCATCGCTGGTATATAGTTCACCCATCACTGGTATATAGCCCCCATCACTGGTATATAGTGTCTCCGTCATTGGTATATAGGCGCCATTACTGCTTTATAGTGCCTCCATCACTGGTATATAGCCCCCCATCAATGATACATAGTGTCTTCATCACTGATATATAGCCCCCATCACTGATATATAGCCCCCATCACTGTTATATAGCTCCATCACTGGTTTATAGCCCCCATCACTAGTATATAGCACCTCCATCACTGGTATGTAGCACCTCCATCACTGGTATATAGACCCCATCACTGGCATATAGACCCCATCACTGGTATACAGCCCCCATCACTGGTATATAGCCCCCATCACTGGTATGCAGTCCCCATCTTGGTATATAGCCCCTCATCACTAGTATATAGCCCCATCACTGGTATATAGCCCCTCATCACTGGTATAAAGCCCCATCACTGGTATATAGCCCCCATCACTAATATATAGCCCCCATCACTGACATATAACCCCCATCACTGGAATACGGCCTCCATCACTGGTATACAGCACCCATCACTGGTATATAGCCCCAATGACTAGTATATATCACCCCATCACTGGTATAAAGCCCTCCTTTATTGGTATACAGCCCCCATCACTGGTATACAGCTCTCCATCAATGGTATATAGCACCCCTATCACTGTTATATAGCCCCCATCACTAGTATACAGCCCCCATTACTGGTATACATCACCCCATCACTGGTATACAGTCCCCATCACTGGTATACAGCCCCTATCACTGGTATACAGCCCCATCACTGGTATACAGCCCCCCATCACTGGTATATTGTG